>JAVIAB010000108.1:42889605-43174605 GCA_032433765.1 Megaustenia siamemsis | reverse complement strand
ATAATATAAATATGCTATGATATGCTGATGGTACAGTCATAATCGCTAAGAGTGAAAATGAGTTACAAGAAATGTTAGACATTGTAGTGAAGAAAAGCAAAAACAAAGGACTCAGCAAAGACAGTGGTAATGGTAACAACAAAGAAAAAGACACTACCTCAATGCACAATACAGACAACTCGAAGAATATTAAAACAAGTAATGAATTTAAAAATATGGGAACAATGTTAAACTCAGATGGTAGATGTACAACAGAGGTGATATGCAGAATGGCTGAGGCAAAAGCAGCTTTAAAAAAAAAAAAAAAGGAAGCTACTGTGTAATCAATTTTTGACTATAGAAACAAGAAAAGGAATTCTTAAATGTTATGTAGAGCCAGTCTTAACATATGGATGTGAATCATTGACAATAGGACAACAGACAAGAAAATGACCGGAGGCTATAGAAATGTGATTTTACAGAGGAATGCTGACAATACCATGGACAGCTAAGAAGAGTAATGAAAATGTTCTGAAAGAGGTCAAAGCAAAATGAGAGCTAATTTCCAATATTAGGAAGAAACAAGCATCATTTTTGGGGTTAAGGCAAAGAAATGCAAATGAATGCATAAAAATGCGAAGCTGCAGTAAAGCTGAATATGAGGAAAAATTAAAAAATGCAAAAAAAAATGTTTTTTTTTTTTTTATTGTTTCATTGAAACCATTTTTTGCATCATTTGTGACCATGTAATGAGAAGAGAACAACTGGAATACATTGTAACAACTGGAAAAATTGAGGGACGAAGAGATAGAGGGAAGCAAAGAGAAAAGATATCAGACAGCTTAAGAGAATGGCTTGGCAGAAGGTCTAAAATAGAAATAATAAATAACTGCGTGATCGAAAATTGTGGAGAGACATGATTTCGCCAGCAGGCTTGGTACTTGATAATGATGATGATTGTTTCCTTTATAATTATATTTGCCCTTATCCTGTTATGAATATTTTTTTTTTAAATTGCACTTCTACACAGTGCGTTTGAAACCGTCTTTGGAAACATCCTTCATCCGTAGAAGATCGGACTGCTCAGTATTCAATCTAGCACATCTGAGGTCAAAATCTAAAGCAACTGAGAGCCAAATCACGGAATTTCTATTCACTGACGGTGCAGCACTGGTTCTCACTATGAGTCCGTCATGCAGTCAATGATTGGCAATCTAGCTAGATCATGTGATGTATTCTCCCTGTCAATAAGTATCCAGAAGACCGGTGCTTCAACAGGGTTTAGCTATATCCGCAATTATCTAATTAAATAGCACACCCCTTGAATCTGTAAGAAAGTTAACCTATCTCGGTTCTATGTTCACAACCACTGTCTCCCTTGAATAAGAAATAAATCCCCCAATCTGAAAGGCAGCCTCCACATTTGTTAAACTTAAAGATCGAGCATGGGTCAACATCTGATTAACACTGAAGACTAAAATTCAAATTGACCAAAGTTGTGTGCTTAGTACACTTCTATATGGATCTGAAATTCGGACAAATTATGCAAGGCAAAAAAGGTTAAACAACTTTCATGTGCGTTGCCTACGTACGATATTTAACATCAAATGGCAGAACAAAGTAACCAACTCTAATGTCTTGCAACGAGCCAAACTCACAGCCGTCATGGCAACACTTTGGAGTAGGAGACCAAGGTGGCTGGGTCATGTAAGAAGAATGGAAAATGTGTGTTCCCAAACAATTATTGTATGACAAACTTCGGGACGGAAAAAGACCAAAGGGGCAGACCAATGCTGAGGTATAAGGTTGTTTGCAGGGCTTCCTTGAGGGAATTCTCTATTAGTGAAAGAAACTTGGAGGATCTAACAGCAAATCGTAACACATGGAGAACAAAAATATATACATGTTTTTTCCCTCGAAAAACATTCGAGGCAGTGCTGATATCAAATTCAGAAGACAAAAGGCGCAGGAGAAAGGAGACGAAGCCAGGCACTACAAATACATCTTGTTCATTTGCGGTCGAATCTGTATATCCAGTATTGGAGGATTCAGCAACCAGAGAAGTTGTTCGACAAGAACAGAATCCAGATAAGACACAAATAATTGACCACACTACAGACTCATCATTGTTGCTTGCTACAAACAGACTGTCTAGACGCCAAAGGCCATATATAAAAATAAAAAAAAAATATTATTATTACCACAACGAACGTTGCAACAACAACAAAATAACTTTTACAAATTCAAACAGAATAAAAATGCTCACAGTATAACTGGCAGGGGATAGAAACAGATAGGGCACGTTGGATGTGAAACAGAGTATATAACTGTGAAGAGAGGCTGAAATCTGGGCTTATTAAATATAACCCCACGAAGAGCACGGTACGAGGAGATGTACAGTGTGAGTCATACTTAGAGGTATCCTGTGAAACTAGGCACAGCTCATGAAAAATGGAGAAATCGGGTATTTATTTACCAACAAGAAATGTGGTCTCTAGCTTTGTCGATTCATGCCACGTTCAAAGACAGAAAGTAGGTGTGTGGTTTCATTTATTGTATTATTCCCCACGTAATCCATCTCAGCGGATAATGTTTGGCGTCATATGTGTGTCTACTGTTTCTTAACGGCAGTTCACTACATTCTCTACGGTCGGATAACCGACAAGAGATAACGATTTCAATGAGATAGTAAAAACAATTGCCTCAACCTAAATAACACTACCGACCACACAAGATCTATAATTAGATTAAATGAATGATGCAGATTGGGAAGCTGCGTCAGGCAAAATTGTATTTCACAAAATGAAAGGTCTTCTGTGCTGCAAATGTTTGTGTTTTCCTGTCTATAAATAGCACTTAAACGTTACACAGAACAGTTACTGTCAAATGGAAGCGGACAAGAGATAAACAAAACGGTCACAAGAAAGAGCATCGTTGTGTGTTTGTGTGTGTGTGTGTGTGTTTGTTTGTTTATGTGCTCATCCGTATTGTGTTTGAATATTGAGAGTCCTGAAAGTATTTAAACAAGAACACACAAATTGCTGTGAGAAATATAGCGCTTCGGAAAAAAAAATGTTCTTGGTTTACGTTGATTCGTAGCCCACATTTAGACTTGTAGGGAGAAATCACATTGAAAACACAGACATGATTGACGTGATCTCTTACCTGGCCAAGACAACGAGAGAAAGGAAATACGGAACGTTTCATCATCATTTACAAGAACTAAACACGATAGCACTGCAGATTTGAACTCACATATTTGTAGTCTCTCCTTTACAACATCGTTATCACTCGACGTGGAATTGGAAGGTTTTTTTAGGGAAGAGGAGGAACAGAATGTGAGAAGTTAACCATTCTACAATTGTAGTCTCGCGGAAAAAAAAAAAAAAAACAGCCTACTCGCGATGAAATTGTTGCAGTTTGCTATCTTGTTTCAGACACCCCCCCCCCCCCCCCCCCCCCCCCCCCCCGCAATAACCCATTTTAATCCATAAACGCCAACATATTTCCCACAATGCAACATGTGTCCGTGTAGGTATGTAATTCATGCTCTGCGTGTGTTCTTGTTGTGGTAATGTCTCTTCGACGAGTGCATTTCTCAACACATGTGTATGGCTAATTTTCTTATGACAAGTACACGACAATGAGACATTTAACACATAACTTCAATGTTCGTTTACGATCTACGTGTTTCCAATCGTAATCCCACAATCTCTTTCACAGGGAACCGCCCAGTTCTTGCCCGTAAATTAATTTCATAATTGACCTGATCCACCCCTTCCCCCCCCCTTTTTTTTTTCTCCCCTTAATAAATCCTAGAATATCCCATTGTAGTTGCGCGCTATAAGAAAAGTAACTCTTCTCATAAAAACATAATTTTGCGCATCCGTAGATCGATTCATCTGCTAACGTGCCAGGGCGAGGAAGGAAATTAGCCAGAAGAGATAGATAGTTGGTCGTGGTATCGACCCGACCACCGATGATGACTCGTCGTGCGTATCGGTGCGTGTATTCGAGATGTTCAGAACGCGCGTTGGTCGAGTTGTTCATGTGGAAATTTGGTTGTGCGTGGCCCGATCGGCTCGCTAAATACAAATCTGGTGGTGTTGTTCAGTTGTACAGGTGGGGATTTCCTTGTATAGGTGGACATTCTCTTCTGTGCGTTTTGTTTTGTTTTCGTCAAGCAGGAAGGAATTACAAGCTTTTTTGAAGGATACTCTATTCTATAGTTGATATTTCGTTATCAAAGTAGCTATTTCATTGTACAAAATTATGTTTTATGGCACAGAGTGATAAAATAGTCATTACAAAGTGCATGAGATTTAATTGTGTGTTGTGTGCAAGTAATTAGTTAATTGTGAAGGTATTCTACTCGTGTGCAGGTAAATATATTTCTGGTGTAGGTAATTAATTTCCGTTAATTAAAATAATTATGCAAGCGATTAATTCATTGTACATGTTTCTATTCATTATACTGGTTGTTAATATACCATGTATTTCATTAATTTCAATCACATGATTGATCCATTGTTGATTATAATTTCTCTGTGCACACATTGAATTGAATAAGTAATTAATTTTATGTCCGAGGTATCGTTTCAGTGAGCAGGTATTTAAATGTATTGCACCGATATTTAAATTCAATAAGCAGGTTTATGCATTAATTGAGTAGATGTTGAAATTCTTAGTGCTGTTATTGAAATTCAATTAACAAGTTTTTAAATTTATTTGCTGTGGTATTTTACTTATTTGCGCAGATAGTAAGTTTGTAGTAAACGAAGATATTTAATATTGGTGGTGGGAGGGGGGAGGTTTAAACTAATAGTACATGGGAGTATTCTCTCTCTCTCACGGTTTGTGTGTTGCGTATTTGGTTTGCACTTCCTGTTATATTCAATCAAGATTCAGAACATATGTGTTTTTATCTCTGTTATTTAGTTATTTGCGGGTCATCATCATTGCACTCCGAACATGTCCATAGGTGCTCAGATGCTCTTCTCACCAAGTCCCGCAGTGTCCAGCGACTGACGATTCCAGTTCTGTGTTGGTTGATAAGTCTTCTTACACGCCCACTAAGTTTCTCATTTCTGGCTGTGCCCATCTTAACTCCCATCTCTATCAGTGACGTGCATTTCTGGTTGTCGAATCCTGTGCTCTTCCCACATCTCGAAGGGCATTGATGATGTCCGCCCGATCCATTGGTTGACCGTTCTCAACGACAGCGCAGCTAGCCAACCTGTCCGCTCTTTCATTTCCCCGTACTCCCGCATGTCCAGGGACATAGACAAAGGTGACCTTACTTATTTTTACTTCTGCAATTACTCTAACCATTGCATGCTATCTCTGCTTCTGAGTGTTATCTCGGTATGCTGTTAAACCTGCAGTAACCAACTTTCGCTTGTGGATTGTTGTTCTTATTGCTTGAATATACGTATGACTTGTTCTATGAATCTATGTGGCTGTGTATGAGATATGGCGTGATACTGATACTTGTTTATTTGACATTTCGAATATAGATACTTGAGCGTGCACGTAGATTTTGCATTTGACGGTTAAATGTTACATGAAAAAGGTGTATATTGCGCGTTACAGCTATGTGCAAGATTATTGAGGTAAATATTACATTAAATTGATACATATTTTAAAGTGTATACTTTACGTTTAAGCGTGTGGTGGTTACACTTCCGCACACATTCTAATGTATGCTTCGTGTGTGTGTCATTGTCTTGACACACTTGTGAATAGTTATTTATTATATTTGAGAGCTTGTGTGTACAATACGACATTTGCAACAACGGATGCATTTTTCCCCATCTGATCATATTGATTTCTGCATTAATAGGTGAACTGTTTCCATTTCCAGACATTTTTTTTTGTTTTATATTTGTATTACTCGACACTCAGAATGTTTAGGTTGTCCTTCTCACTATCTTCTTTTCCTGATCACAGACCCTCTTAGTTTCTAGTGTTGTTTATAGCTTCTTCTTCTCACCCGCTTCGTGTTATTAATGGTCATGCGTACTGATGTTGTTCCATGTCTGGTTCACACTCTTAGTTTGTATTCCCCTTACACCATGACATTTATCCCGCGAGTCACTGCCAAACATTTATAGTCTTCTTATTTCCTTCTTCATTTGCCTTTCAGTGTCGAGGGGAGATATAATTTGCGGTCTTTTGCTGTTCTGTTCGCCTCTGTTACTCTGTTTCCTAGTGCTTCTAATATTCCGTCGACCAATCTTTTTCGTGGTCTACCATTTGGTCTGGTGTTCTCGCAACGTTTATTGAGGGCTTGTTGTGTTGTGATCACTCTGCCTTGTCACGTGGCCAAACCATTTTATTTGTTGTTTCTTTATATATTATATGGCGGGGGTTATTACTAGCTTTTTTCTCAGTTCTTCATTTCTGATCTTGTCTCCCTGGCTGTTTCGTGTCATTTGTCTAACACATTTCATCTCAGTTGAGGTTATTTTTCTTTTTGTTCTTGCATCTAGGGTCCAGGATGGCATTGGGATTGGGATCACAACATTAGGATGAAGATTGTATTGCAAAGTGCCCTTTCAGGCTCCAGAGTTATCTCCTTGTTGGACAATAGTGGCGAGAGCTGTCCAATGATTTGACAAGCTTTGATGCTTCTTGAGTCTATCTCTGCTGTTTATGAATTGCATTATAGTGATTTTTTTTTTAATGTGTCTTTTGTGAACACCTAACCAAATTCACCTTCATCGTCTGTTACCCATCTTCTGTTGGTTGTAGAATCTGCACCTTTTGGTGGTTGATTTGGTTCAAATATCCCAGTAACCCCGCCCATGTTGTATGAAATGATGGCAGTCTACGCTCACTACTGCCTTCAGGATATTCTTTTTGTTAGCTGCTGTGCACACGGCCTCTGATAGATGTTCAATCGGCTGTTAACATTTGTGACACTTCGAAGTAAGAAATTGTGCAGACGAGGACCAGGGGGCTCTGTCTTCACCACCGGGACCAGGCTAATCACTTCACGCGTAATGATGTCCTGTCTGCTCAAGACAAAGCAACTGGGGTACTACACAACTTAGCAGACCGACAATAAAGGGAAGGGCTCTGAGACGGGTAATAAATATATATGGTGGACTGTTTCCCGTCGTGCAAGTTTTGGTCGAAAGTGACGTGAAAGGGAGGCTGGTTAAATTGAACATTTGGTAGCTCTCGTTTTACTGCCAACATCTCCTCCAACTAGGAGCATACACGTATGGGATTTCTTGGTTCAGCGTTCAGTTATAAAATGTTACTCCCAGACACCGCTTTATCCAAGTGAATTCACATATACGAACAGAACACTATCTTGCAAATTACTGCGTGTCTTTCTTTCTTTCTTTCTTTTTTTTCTTTCTTTCATTCTTTCATTCTTTCTCTCTCTTTCTCTCTGTCTTTCTCTCTCTCATGCCGTGTCTCCCCTCACCCCACTGTATTTTATTCTTACCGCTCTTCTTACCCACAAAAATGAAATAATGAAGAACAATTGTCCAACTCATTTTGTTCGAGAGTGAACATGTTCTCTCATTCAGCCTACGAGTCGAGACATTTGAAGAGTAAACTATAGAGACATTTACGGAATCATTAAAAATAACAAGAACAAATCAAGAGATTATGCAATGTATTGCAAGTTTGTTACATCACAGTTTTTACCTTCTTAACGTCGAGGTAATATATGGTCTTGTATCGGTGCTCTATGTTCTGATTCATGCTTGGTTCTCTTGATAGTCTTTGATCTTCCATGGACCCTTGCTCTGTCAGATCAACCAGTTTTTTTGTGTGTGGAATGGTGTCTTGTGAAGGTGCGTGTCCAGACCATATAATTTGTTCTTTCTTAGTGTAATCCAGCTCAACATATCTTTCTCTGGCATTATCATTGCGAGTTATGTTTCACCTTGCCATGTTTAGCATTCCTCCAACAAATCTCACGTTTTGCTAACATCCGAATTTGGCATTAGTGGCATAGTTGGGAGAAATAACATGTTATACAGTGTAAATTTTGGAAGAAATAGTGCAAGTGTTGGAAGAAATAGTGCAAGTGTTGGAAGAAATAGCATGTTTATAGTGCAAGTATTGGAAGAAATATAATGTTATACAGTGCAAGTATTGGAAAAAAAAATACTGTTTTGACAACTATGAGTCCACGTCACTCATTCGGATGAAAGATATGAGAGCAAATATGGTACATCCAGAAACGAGAGACTTAGTGGGCGCATAAGAGGACGTATCAACGAGCGCAGATCTGAAGTAGTCAGTCCCTGGACGCTTCGGCATATAATGAGGAGGGGATCACATGCTGAGGAGGAGATCTGAGCACCTATGGACATGTTCGGAGTGCAATATTGATAGATAACCCACAAATAGCTCAATAACAGTGCAAGTAATGGAACAAATCATATGTTAAACAGTGTAAGCGCTAAAAGAAATAATATATTAAAAAGTGAATGTGTCGGAAGAAATACTTTGTTAAATAGTTTCGGTGTTTGTAGAAATACCACTTTAATGGACTTCAACAACCATGAGTCCAATTCACTCCTTCAGGGGAAAGAGATGAGAGTTAAGATGGGCACAGCCAGAAACGCGAAACATAGTGGGCGTGTAAGAAGGCTAATCAACCAACACAGAACTGGAGTCGTCAGTCGCTGGACACTTCGAACTTCGAGACTTGCTGAGGAGGGAATCTGAGCACCTATGGACATGCTCGGAGTGCAATGATGATGACCCGCAAATAACTCAATGGCTCAAAACACACGAACACACACCGTTCGTTCTATATATATATATAACATTCAAATTACGTCCACCGCAAAAATGTGTGTTTTTTATTTATGTTAACATTTGTTGTAGTTGCGCGCATATATTCGGCCGGAGAGAAAAGAAAATATAAGTTATAAACTCTTAGCATTCTCTAGACTGCCTGGCGTCCTATGTTTTTATTAATTTGTGAAACATGCCCAGCAGAACTGTGGCCCCCACTTCCTGGTGTATGTTTCTTCATTTTGTTTGTTATGTTTTCACAACACTTTGCTCTCATACATCTGGCCAGTGTTGAGTTTGCTTGTTTCCTTCACGTGAGGAATGCTATTATTTCTCTTAATTGTCACTTTAGCGGAACTCAACGCAATGTTTGACCTCGTTTTTGTCTGCTGGTCTGTTGGTCCCGGATATTATTTTCCTGAGACGCCCGTAGTTGTGAGGTGAACTGTAGACGTTTCGTTTGTGTACGGAACGCATTGCAGGTCATTAGTTAACATCAGGAAGTGATTTGTTTCATTTTCTTTGTTCTGCTAGCGCATATTGTTCCCCTAGTGCCCCGGGTAATGCAGACACTGAAACTGATAATCGATAACTTTGGGAAAGATCGTACATGTACTAACGGATCTGTGTAGCCTGGATTAAATTTATGTGAGGATTTATGAGCAAGCATGAGGGGCATAAATAGCGGTGATCAAAATCTCCGGTATTAACGTAGAAATAACTTTCAATATTGGATATTAATGGAGCCATAAAGTTGTCTAATTGTCTCTGATAATTTCGCATTTATTGTATCGTGTTCTCTTTATGCAATATGTATGGAATGAATGTGAGAACTACTATCTATCTATCTATTGACCTTTCGAGCCGTAACCGCCCATAGGGCGTAGACCAAATACACCTTCTCCTATATGAATTTTTGTTCTAGCAGTTTTCTTTTAAAGATATTTTATCAAATCTCGCCATCTGTCTCTGTTCTGTGCAAGCAGTTCTATCTCATTGAGGGAGCCGATTCCTGCTGCTCTTGCCTCTCTCATCAATGTTCTTCTCAGTGTCTCCCTGGGTCTTCCTCTTTTTCTTTTACCTGTTGTTTCCCATATGAGGGCTTGCTTTGCTATTCGATTATTATCTCTTCTCATCACATGTCCAACGTATGACCATCGTCTTTTCTTTATTACTGAAGATATTAGTGGTTGATTGGCGATTTCTCTATTTCCTCGTTTGTTTTGAATTCGTTCCATTCTATACCAAGTATTTTCCTTAGACATTTATTTTCGAATGCTTCAACTTTGTTTCTATATCTCTTGTTGTTTTCCAGCTTTCACACGCATACGTAGGGTTATAGTACATTTGATTTGAATAGCCTAAGTTTTGTGTTTGTGCTAATGAGTTTTGATTTCCACAACTTTTCAAGGCTTCTGAAAGACATTGCTGCTTTAGCCAGTCTGATTCTAATTTCTTTGCTCGTATCCCCTTCTCGATCAATGTGACTTCCAAGATAGATGAAGTGATCGATCTCTTCTACTGGTTTGTTTTCCATGTATATTTTGTCACTTGTTGGAATTAAACTTTTCATGACTTTAGTCTTTTCATGATTGACCTCAAGCCCAATTTTGCTGGCTATTGATGATAGTTCATTTGTGTTTTCCTGCATCGTTTTTATCTGATTGCTGATGAGAACTATGTCATCAGCAAAGTCCAGGTCCTCCAAATGGTCTCCTTGTATCCATTCGATGCTTTATTACCAGTGCAGCATTTCTTCATTATGAAGTCCATAACAATTCCAAATAACAAGGGCGATAAAATACATCCTTGTTTAACCCCAGTTTCTATTGGAAACATTCGCTCAGTCCTTCTCTGTTCGAACTGCACATGTGTAACCATCATACATGTCTTTGATAATATTTATGATTTTTGATGGTAAGAGAACTTATTGAGAACTACTAGACAATTTTTAAACAGTCCCGGACAAAAACAATTGTCCCATATCTTCAAATGTCGCCGAGATGTAAACTGTACCGATTTTCGTTGAAGGCCCCAATTGTGTCGTTCGGTATACTGGTCTTTCTCTCTCCCTCTCTCTCTCTCTTCTTCCCCTCTCCGCTCTGCGTTAACTGTTTTTTGTTTTTGTTTTTTTTTACAGCTGTTCGATTCTACAGTGCCCGGGATTGAAACACGATTTCATAGAAAATCCATTGCATCAGAATGTACTTACCATTGCACTAGGGACTATCTAACCACTACACTAGGGACTCTTTTAACTACTACAGTAGAGACTCTCTAACCACTACACATGGCACTTTCTAACCACTACACTTTGTAATCTAACCACTGCACGAGTGATTCTCTAACCACCAAACGCGGGACTCACTAACCACTACACTAGGGACTCTCTAACTATTACACTAGAACATCTCGAACTATTACACTAGAACCTTTCTAACCATTACACCAGAGACTCTCTAACCACTACACTAGGGACTATCTAACCATTACACTAGAACCTCTCTAACCACTCCACTAGAGACTATCTAATCTTTTCATGAGGGACTATCTAGCCACTACACTAGGGACTATCTAACCATTACGCTTAGAACCTCTCTAACCACTACAGTAGAACATCTCTAACCACTCCACTAGAGACTATCTAATCTCTTCATGAGGGACTATCTAACCACTACACTAGGGACTCTCTAACCATTACACTAGAACCTCTCTAACTATTACACTAGGGACTCTCTGACCACTACACTAGAACCTCTCTAACTATAACACTAGAGACTCTCTGATCTCTTCACAAGGGACTCTCTTTTATCATTTCACGAGGGACTGTGTACTATAGCTTGTTTCATAAGTCGTGCCCAACTTTTAAAATCAATATCTTTTAAACCGCTTTTTGTAATTTTTTTCAAAATTTGCATGTAAAGTTATAATGATTAGAACCCAACAGGGAATTAATTTCATTAAAAACAAACATTTGGTTATTATTATTGCTTATTTGATTTATATAAATTTATAACGACCCATTGATGTAGTCAAAACTTAGTGTTTACAGTATTTAAGTTAAAAATAGCGATTACAAATCTATACACGGTCAAATTTACGATTTTGCACGCTTTAAACGTGAGCTGTCTGACACAATTAGACACTTTTAGAAAACACGAGGCCCTGTGTGTTCCATTTCCGTTCATCCATAGGTGTAGACGTGGAACGCTAACATTTATCATGAGTCTTAAATGAAATTCTGCAGTTTACAAAACATCGCAATAAAAATGTATGACTATTTTTTGCAAAGAGGCTAAACGAGGAAGATTATTTCATTCTTTAGAAAACACTGAGAATAGGACAAGACACATTTTGGATTTATCTAAACGGTCATTTAATCGCTGGATTCAAGCACGTGACCGTCAATGTTCCAAATATACAAAATCACAAGGAAGAGCAAAAATGTTGGATAATTTCAACAGTGAACTTATTAGAAGTGAAATTCGCAAAATGTTGGTTATGAATGAAACTGTTACAATAAGAAAATTAAAAGTATCGCTGAAAAAGAACAACAGTATTGAAATATCAAAGTCTACATTATGGAGGAATGTGAGAGCTGCAGGCTTTACATTCAGAAAGTATTCCAATGGACGAAACATCATCTGTGAGAAGCCACATATAGTAGTCATGAGAAGCAAGTACTTACGTGAAGTAAAAGAGGTGCGCAAGCAAGGTTATGATATTGTGTACTTGGATGAAACATGGATCAATGCTCACCACACTAACCAAAGGGAATAGCAGTCATCAGATGGAAAGATTAAGAGATTAATACCTAGCAGCAAAGGACAGCGCTTGATAATTGCTCATGCAGGTAGTCGACAACATGGACTAATACAGAATGCAGAGCTCATTTTTCTTTCAAAATCCATAGACAATCGGGATTATCACTCTGAGATGAATGGTTACATATTTAGGCATTGGATTGAAAATTCTGTTCTCCCATCACTAGATCGACCATCTTGCCTAATAATGGACAATGCAGCGTACCACAACATTGTTGCACTTGAAAATAAAGTCCCGACGTCACCCAGTACAAAAGATGCTATTAAGATATGGCTCACAAAGGAGCACATACAATTTAATAACATGTACTTAAAACCTGAATTACTATCTCTAGTAAAGCAAAAACAGAGGACAAAGATTTTTCAAATAGATAAGATTATCCAAGAGCACGGTCATATAAGCTTGAGGCTGCCACCTTACCATGCAATATAACTAATCTGGGCAAAATTAAAAGGACAAGTGGCAGATGAAAATACAACATTCAAAATATGCGATGTAAAGACTCTTGCTAATCTCGCTTTATTAAATATAGACAAAGATTATTGGGCTCAATGTGAAGACCACGTCTTAAAACAGGAAGAGGAATATTGGAAAAAATGATGGTTTGTGGAATGTTCAACCCCAAACAGTTATTAATCTTTTAGACTCGTCTGATTCAGAATGAAAGTACATAGCCCCCACAATGTTGGCCCCTATATTACCTTAAATTATTTCAACAAACGGTCCTTTTCAGGACCACACAACTATGAAAATTGGACATACAGCTTGATATTATCGTCCGTCCTCGAACTGAGCAGACAATAATTCTCCTGGTGTTTTGTTTTATCCAGTTATTTCCCCATTACGGCTACGCCTTTACCTAGTGAAAATTAATCATAGACCAGCAACTACGGTAATTTCTATTCTTTAGGGCTTCACAATTTACAATTTTGACAAACATCAAAGAAATATCGCCGCTTTAAGAAAACTGCAGCTGCAAGATATTTGTTAAATATACATTTAAAGGGTCTTTTGCATTCTAATAACATTTGGAAAATTTCAAAAGTATTTAACAAACGGTTAGAGATTAATAGTGTTTTGAAGTTGGGCATATGTTTTGAAACGAGCTATAATGACCTCGTCATTGGCAAAAGTGAACAGTATGAACCTTAAGAAAAGTTGACTGTGTCAACTAGAGATCTAGTTGACCTAGAGATACAGATGTAATGGCAACATACTCGGGAAATGGCGTAGAGATTGCAAGAACTAGAAATAATGACAAAGTCGAGACACCAGACGTGACTGCTTGACCAACTAACACATGCCTCTATGCCTTGAGAAAGGTCTGCGGATAATTTTGTGTTAGTGATCATATGTTTTTTTTCTTGGCTGATGATTAATTTTCGGGTGGTCGGTACTACCTCAGGCCTCCCTTACGTCCCATTAAAAATAGCAACTACTTATTTTTAGAGAATGGGTGAACTGCGTAACCCTTCTTGTCGGGGAAGAAAATATTCACCGCGTCTAGGAATTGAACGCACTAGCTAGTTCTCTAACGTCTCAACTATCGAGGCTCAGATATGCTTGGTGAGGAGGGTTTCCGGGAACCATCGGTATTGATGGCATTCGTTATCTTCTTAAAGATACTTAACATCATTGAAATTGTTCGACATCCAGTTATGTGGAATATGTTAAACCGATTATGTGGAATATGTTGACCAATTATGTGGAACATGTTAACCGGTTATGTGGAATATGTTAACCGGTTATGTGTAATATGTTAATCAGTTATGTGGAATATGTTAACCAGTTATGAGGGATATGTTAACCGATTATGTGGAATATGTTAACCAGTTATGTGGAATGTGTTAACCGATTATGTGGAATGTGTTAACCAGTTATGTGGAATATGTTAACCGGTTATGTGGAATATGTTAACCGATTATGTGGAATATGTTAACCAGTTATGTGGAATATGTTAACCGGTTATGTGGAATATGTTAACCGGTTATGTGGAATATGTTAACTTGTGATGTGGAATATGTGAACCAGTTATTAGGCATGTATATAAAGGATGTTGTGGTGACGGGATGTTCTTTGTAGCATGTTAACATTTCACATCTTGCATCGTGTAACTTGTATACTGACTTACTATTTCGTGCTACGTGTCCTTTTTTTAATGTTGACCTGTACCACTTTTGTGTGCTCTTCCATACGGTTACTTACAGCACAGTCAGTGTGATCGCTTTGATTTCATTATGAAACTGCATTCAATTTCTTCATTAAAAAAAAAAAAAATACAATTTAAAGAAAGAGGTTGCACACATAAAAGGTCATACTGGGAAGATGTATGCAGGAATACTGGCGATAGGTGCCAGACAAATCAACGGCTGGATAAAGCTAGGTTTTGGTTTGTAATGAGGGAGTTCAACTGTTGTATTCATTGAAAGATAATTAGCTAACCAAGATTGATACATCACTGAAGCATGTATGGATCGGGGAAACAGTAGCACTGGAAGATTGTGAAATGCTGAGGACAGTTGCTTGCTAGAGCAGTGTGTAGAAAGTGATTTTAAATCGGTGGACTGAGCCAGTCACGTTTGTCATTTTTTATCATTGCTATTCGTATCATGTATGTGTGTGTAATGAAGAAAATACAAGCTTTGGAGATAAAATGTTATTCTGAGGTTGTGGAAATCTCTGACTTAGATTGTTTCACGAATGGGGGACAAATCACAAGACACAACATGCAACTGGAGCACATGATGATCTTCTGATAACTCTGAAGAAACATATCATGGAATGATTGGTTCACGTATCAAGATCATCTGGCCTAGCAGAGATCATTCTGCAAGAAACTGAAATGAGAGAGTAGGAGAGGTACATCAGAGACGTCGAGTAACTGAAGGTAGAGGTAGATGGGGAAAGTTAATGAACTCTACCTTTGGTGCCTGAACGATCCCCGGGTAAAGTGATGAAGATGATGATGATGATAATGATATTAGAAACAATGAATAATGTAATTTCAGATTGTAAAACAGGCTGACTATATTTAGCAGACTCAGAACATGACTCGCCGACAGAACTGTGTTTGCAGATGATGAAGTTTTCAGAAGAAAGTTGAAATGTCCTTGGACATCTGAAAAGATCAATGAGGAAATTATCAAAGAGGCCAGCACAAAAAGGGAGCTCATAAAAAAAAAAACTTCAGAAAGAAACAATCAACATTTTTCGGACACACCATGAGAAGAGGAAAGTTGGAATACTTAGTTGCAACTGGAAAAATACAGGGAAAAGATATCGCGGTAGACAAAGTGAGAAAATACTAGAGAGCTTGGTGCCGTGGCATGGAAAACAGTCAACAACATAATTGGTACTATGTACGGTGGATAGAAGATTGGAAGGACGTGATCGCCTACGTCAACCGGTATGGCACATGATGATGGGTGCTTCAATACAAGCTTACAACAGTTATACCTGTGAAACATGAAAACTAGCACATCGCCGATAGAGACGATGAAGGTAAAGTCTCGGTTACACTTGGCATTCACATCAATGATCATCATCATCTTCAAGTACCGTTATTTATCAAGTAAGGTTATTTATCATTTCTGTTGTTGAACTTCTGCCAAGCTATTCTCTTAAGCTGCCTGGTATCTTTTCTCTTTGCTTCCCTCTATTTCTTCGTCCCTCAATTTCCCCAGTTGTTAGAATATATTCCAGCTGTTCTCTTCTCATTACATGGCCAAAAAATGATGATTGTTTCTTCCTAATATTGAAAATTAGCTGTCTTTTTGTTTTGGCCTCTTTCAGAACGTTTTCATTACTCTTCTTATCTGTCCATGGTATTCTCAACATTCTTCTGTAAAACCACATTTCTACAGACATCAATAATACCAAACTTAAACAGCGTCTGGCATCTCTGGGCTAGTTTCAACGGAGGGCAATACCCCAAAACGTGGGGCACTAAGGAGATAATCCGAAGATGACTGCGAGCTTTCTCCCTGTTCTCAGAAGAAAAACACAGTGACCGAAAATATTTCTAACGTAGGGAGGGAGGGAGAGAAAGTCAGTGATGCGACATCACCTCTGCTTTCGTCATCACTCACATCTTGCATGAAATAGTAACAGACGACAACATAAGTCTAGTATATCTCTGCTAGTTATCTGCTTCATTTATGTATATTCCGTCCATTCTGATGTTTAACCGTATCATATCCCTACAATTCCTCTGTTTAACCGTAGCATATCCCCACAATTCTTCTGTTTAACCTTAGCATATCACTGTAAGGCCTCTACAATTTAATGTTGCTTAGCCCAACAATTCCTCTGTTTAACCTTAGCATATCACTGCAATACCTCTACAATTTAATGTTGCTTAGCCCAACAATTCATCTGTTTAACCTTAGCATATCCCCACAATTCCTCTGTTTAACCTTAGCATATCACTACAATGCCTCTACAATTTAATGTCGCTTATCCCCACAATTCTTCTGTTTAACCTTAGCATATCACTACAATGCCTCTACAATTTAATGTTGCTTATCCCCACAATTCCTCTGTTTAACCGTAGCATATCCCCACAATTCTTCTGTTTAACCTTAGCATATCACTACAATGCCTCTACAATTTAATGTTGCTTATCCCCACAATTCCTCTTCTCTTTGAATTTAACATATTTCTGCTGTTCCTCTATTTAACTCGAGTATGTTTCTACATATCCTCAGTTTATGTTTCTGCAAATCCTCGTTTTAGCTATAGTATATTTATGCAATCCCATTGTGTTTTTTTTTTTCCTGTACACGGCCGTTTATTTTCATCTAAAAGTGGTATTTTAGTTTCAATCTTGAAAAATATCCGTCGTTTTATGGATGGAAATGTCTGGAGCAAAGTGCATTGCCATCATTCCTAAAACTGATATTTCAAGATGTAGGTTCAGTTTGTGTCACCATAAGCTCAAAACGTCAAATAGTTTAGCTACAGTAAATATTGATGAATGATATTTTAGTAGATGAGTGCTCATGGCTCAAAGATGAAAGGTTGATAATTCTGAGAGTTTCCAATATGCAATGTTAAACCAAACAAATTGTATTTGTTATATATTTTATAAAAAATTATTTTAAGACAACGTCTTCTAACAATTTTGTAAGAAATATAAGTAAATAATAATATCATAGATGTATAGATATATAACCTTTCTATAAAGGTACAATTGAGCATGTCATCTAAATTGTCAGTGACAAGCAACTGTATATAGTACAATCCTGGCTCCTATATTTACTATGTCCGTTTAGCTAGATCATGTGTTTCATCTTTCTCTCGTTCCTATATTTACTGTCTGTTTAGCTAGAGCATGTGTTTCATCGTTCTCTCGTTCCTATATTTAATGTCTGTTTAGCTAGAGCATGTGCTTCATTTTTCTCTCGTTCCTATATTTATTATGTCTGTTTAGCTAGAGCATGTGCTTCATCTTTCTCTCCTTCCTATATTTACTGTCTGTTTAGCTAGAGCATGTGTTTCATCTGTCTCTCGTTCATATATTTACTATGTCTGTTTATCTAGAGCATGTGTTTCATCTTTCTCTCGTTCCTATATTTACTATGTCTGTTTAGCTAGAGCATGTGTTTCATCTTTCTCTCATTCCTATATTTGCTGTCTGTTTAGCTAGAGCATGTGTTGCATCTTTCTCTCGTTCCTATATTTACTGTCTGTTTAGCTAGAGCATGTCTTTCATCTTTCTCTCGCTCTTTATAAACCTCGGACACCACGACACATCATCATCATCATCAAGTACCGGACCTAGTGGCGTAGGTGATCATGTCTCTCCACAACATTCGATCTCGGCAGCTATTTGTCATTTCTGTTGTTGACCTTCTGCCAAGCCATTCTCTTAAGCTGTCTGTTATTTTTTCTCATTGCTTCCCTCTATATCTACGTCCCTCAATTTTTCCAGTTGTTACAATATAGTCAAGTTGTTCTCTTCTCATTATATGGCCAAAAAAATGATGATTGTCTCTTCCTAACATTGGAAATTAGCTCTCTTTTTGCTTTGACCTTTCTCAGAACCTCTTCATTACTCTTCTTAGCTGTCCATGGTGTTCTCAACATTCTTCTGTAAAACCACATTTCTACAGACTCCAGTGATTTTCTTGTCTGTTGTCCTATTGTCCATGATTCGCATCCGTATGTTAAGACTGGCTCTATGTAACATTTAAGAATTATTTTTCTTGTTTATATTGTCAAAAATGGTTTGCATAGTATTTTCCTCATTTTTTGGAAAGCTTCTTTTGCCTGAGCCATTCTGCATCTCACCTCTTTTGTACATCTTCCGTCTGAGGTTAACAAAGTTCCCAAATGTTTAAATGCATTTACCTGTTTTAATATAGTTCCACTTGTCTTTATTTTGCACTGAGGTGATGTCTTTTTCTTTGTTGTTACCATTACCTCTGTCTTTTTGCTGTTAAGGCTGAGTCCTTTATTTTTGCTTTCCTTCACTACAATGTCCAACATTTCTTGTAACTCATGTTCATTCTTAGCGATCTCACGACACACACCGTTTGTTTGTCTGTATGTATGTGCATCTCTCTATCTGCTTGCCTGTTAGCCTAATTGTATGTATGTACATCTCCCTTCTGTTTGTCTGTTAGCCTAATTGTCTGTATGTCTGTCGGTCAGCCTAATTGATTGTCTGTCGACCTATATTTCTACCATCCTCTTCTGTTTCGTCCAAGATCAAATATCGAATAGTTGAAACAAAACGTCACATTTGTTTAAAGTCAACTTCTATGTTATAAGGCGATGAGATCTAATATAATCTACTGTTGTCCTCTCTCTCTCTAACGCCCTCCCCCTAAGCTTTCCCACCCCAGAATGCAATTTATCAACCTGAAATATGATAGCTTTTTTGAGTGTCTGGAATGACGGCTATAATGAGCTTTCAATGTTGCACATATGATGGGCACTTCAGTCAATGAATGTTGTGGACCATTTTGCCAATGATACAATCACACTGCAGCTCTCTGAGTCTGTCCAATATGTGACATTTTATGGAAGTGTTACTTTTATCGATTTGTGCAGTTCCATGTTTGAGCTTGGCAAACATTTGCATATTGTCAGTATCAATAAGGGAAGATGTTTTACTTATTTTTTTCTTTTCTTGGATCAAAATGATCACTTCATGTCTAACTATTGGTAGTTCATAAATTAAACTGCTCATATAATGGTTGATTTGCTTCCAGGTAAGTTATTTTTTTTTTTTCATTGTGGGTTCCCTGAGGATTGGGGTGGAATCTTAATCTAAACACTGCGAGGTGACTGTGCAAAACGCAACAGTCCCCACATTGTTTGTGTGTTTTTGTATGGCAGTGGTGGTGTCCTGCTCTCTATCTGAGGATAGGTCACCTTTCGTCGGATATAGGCGGTCCACAAATATATCTTAATTGATGTGTTACTTTTTGTGCTTTTTACCACTCATACACCCCTCCTTATTGTCTCATTGTCGTGCATTCCATTGCAAAAACGTGTTTTATAACTGACATTGGTTTTCTACATCTTTTTCATCTTCTTAATCTACTTCTTTTTCCTCTTCTTTTTCATCTTCTTATCCTTCTACTTCTTCTTCTACTTTAACAATAACACAAACAACAACAACGATCATTCATGATATGTGTTTGAACATTTATGTTGGTATGTGGTCACAAATAAGACTTTGCGTTTGATTTTTTCATCGGTTCCCCATAATTTATCATTTTTTTGTGTTATTTAATAAGTCTTGCCTAACACAGGTATGAATAATCTGGCACGTTTCGTCGACGCAGTTCTCGCTAGTGGCAACGCGCTATGTTCAGAAGTACAGGTTCGAATCCTGGTTCCAGCTACTTATTGTTTTCTATTTGCTGCTGTCGTCTCTGGCTATTCCCCACTCCTGTTAAAATACCTGAGCAATGTAGTCTCTAGACTTGTTCCAAAATAATAGTTATTGACTGTTGCCTTTTGGTTAGCGCTACCAAAGAGCTGCTTCACTTTTTATTTTCGTTTTACACCACTCCTCTGCGGCATTATATGTCATTAGATGAATACGTAGTCTTTTCTGCTCTTTATTACAGGTGTGGCGATTACACCCCCTCCCCCTCGTTGGGTCCTCCTTAATGTTATTTATTGTTTATTTACTTTTTTAATGTTTTTTTTTTAGAAACCGCTGTTTTTTCTAAGCGTTTTCACTACATTAATGCGACCATTGGTGAGTAATAGAAGATTATCCTCTCTCTCTCTCACTCTCTCTCTCTCTCTCTCTCTCTCTCTCTCTCTCCGTTCAGTGTATATGCGAGTTAGGTCTCTCATAGCCAGCTCTTCATTTACCGAGCTATTTACGGCAGTTCTCTAATCTTCTTTATGACATGTCCGCATGTCCACAATAAACTTCCATTATTTATATCTTACTGCACGCTATACACGTTTCTACTTATACTATTTCTTCCATCTCTTTCTCTATCACTTTATTCCTCCAACTTAATCTCTATCTCTTATTGTCTCACAATCTTATTTTTTATTCAATCTTATTTCAATTGTTCACGATGAATAATGGGTGTCCGGTTAGCGCAATCGATAGGCGGTTGGCTTACCACGGCAACAGCCGGGGTTCGTACCCTGGCGAGGACACCTGGGTTTTACTAATTCCCTAAAAAATTAGTGGGAGCCGCGATAGCTCAGTGGTTAGTGAACTGGACTACTACGGACAAGGGGTAGGGTTCGATCCCAACCGACGGCTCCGGGTTCACCCAGCCTTAAATGGGTACCGGATTTTTTCTGGGAAAGTAAAGCAGCACGGACGTAATACCGACCACATTACCCCAAAATCATGTGCTGAAGGTCTGTAAAATATAGGGTCACTAACACCATATTTCCCTATACGCCACTTGGCGTGACGGGGGGTACTTTACTTTACTACGATGAATAATGATATCGTATGATGAAGGACAGTTCGGTTGCATTTCAGTACGTCTTGGTCTTGTCTTTTGGCGTATGATGTGGCTGCTACGATGGCGACTGCAGTTGTGCCACAGTTCCTCTTATTCCTACATACTCTCTCAGCGTGTTTTCTTTCACATGTTTGCCTCTAATCTTATTCCTCCCAATAACTCTCACTCTCTCACCGCACTCTTTTTATCACGTGCTTTTTCGCGTTCATGTCTTCATCAACAGTCCTCTATCCTCCCCCCCCCCCCCCAATTTCGTTATTTCATTACTGTAACTCGTCCTTTACTTCCCTAACTCTTGTTTCCCTATTCTCTCACATACTTGGTTCTTTCAGGCTCTCTCACTCACTCCTTCTCTGCGTGCCGTGATCCCCCCCTCCCCCTTGATATAATAATTTCAGTTACAACGTGGATCTTTTGATTGATTAATACATGCAATGGCTTAGACATACGGCCTGACCTTTATTTCCTGCTTCAATTTCTTTCATAAAGTTTGTATTTCTGCCACCTTCTATCATTCATCATATTACAGAGTATTATTCCTCTCTATCCTTTATCATGCTACAAACCATTTTTTGCATATCATTTATTATTTTCAGACGTTTCTTCTTTATATGTCATAGTGTCATAAACTGTATCTCTATCTTTTATCAAGTCATAGGCCATTCCTTTCTATCGTCCACCACGTAGCAACCATTCCTTTCTATCGTCCATCACGTAGCAACCATTCCTCTCTATCGTCCATCACGTAGCAACCATTCCTTTCTATCGTCCATCACGTAGCAACCATTCCTCTCTATCGTCCATCACGTAGCAACCATTGCTCTCTATAGACATCACGTAGCAACCATTCCTCTCTATCGTCCATCACGTAGCAACCATTCCTTTCTATCGTCCATCACGTAGCAACCATTCCTCTCTATCGTCCATCACGTAGCAACCATTGCTCTCTATAGACCATCACGTAGCAACCATTCCTCTCTATCGTCCATCACGTAGCAACCATTCCTCTCTATCGTCCATCACGTAGCAACCATTCCTCTCTATAGACCATCACGTTGCAACCATTCCTCTCTATCGTCCATCACGTAGCAACCATTCCTCTATGTTGTTCATGCTGTATAAGTAAAATCTCTCTATCATCGTGTTACAAACATCTATTCTCTATCTTTCGTCATGATATCAACCACTTCAGTTTATCCTACGTCTTGAAACAAACCACTCCCCTCTATATTCCCCACTGTCACTTTTCTTACACACTTTTTTGTATTGATTTCTTCCACTTATGTCATGGAACATTTTCGTCATTCTCTTTAGCTCGGTCTCATTCTCACTAGCTATCTCTCTCTCTCTCTCTCTCTCTCTCTCTCTCTCTCTCTCTCTCTCTCTAACTCTCATTCTCTCTAAATATTTCTCCTTCTATTTACTTCAATCGAACTTCCACTTATTATTCACAACTGTTTATTTTCACCTTATAGTAGCACTTTAGTTTTAATCTATTGTTATAATTTATTGCTATAATATATCTAGTTGACAATTTTGCAAGCAGTTATGGTTAAAGATCTAGTAAACATGAGGACACGCACAAATTAGGTTAAATACAAATTGTCAACCCCAATGTTAAGTCAAGTCTTATTACATGACTGTAAAACACGGAGAACAAAAAGAAATGACAGTTACGAAGATACAGACCTTCATTAACGTATGCTTGCGCAGAATAAAAGGATGGACATGGCAGGACAAAATCACTTACGTAAAATCATGAAACAGTACATGTCAAATACCAGTGGACAAAGAAATACAACGAAAACGATGGCGCTGGAAAGGAGGGCACACACTGCGGAAGCCAACTGTGAGTATTACATGACACGATCTTTTCATTTTAATTTTTTTTTTTTTTTTTTGGTGGGAATTCTCAAGGGAAAAGACATAGAGGAAGATCAAATATTCTTGGAGAAGACAGGTGGAAGCAGAGATGAAGATGGCGAGGAAGACATGAAATGATCTTAAAAGAATGGCAAGAAACAGAACGGCTTGGAACGTGTTTGTTGAAGACCTATGCTCCACAGGGAGCTAAAAAGAAGAAGAAGAAGAAAATGGTATAGTACTGAGCCTAGTACATTCCACTCATTCTTCAAATTGATATTTTAGGACGTGGCTTGATTTCATGACGTCACACACAAAATGTAACAATTGCTATATAAGTTAATAGTAATGTGTAACAAATATTTGAATGTTAGTCATTAATGTTCATTAAAAATAGAACAAAGATAAGCAAATGTGAGCTTCATGAGGTGAAATAATCAATTCGTATATAGTTTCTATATATTTAAGGGCCTTTCATGTCATGTTGTTACTGATCATTTTGTTTTCTCCCATATCGTTCTTTCTATATGTCTTTATTTATATATCATCTAGAATAATTCTCCATTTCTCTCATTCTCCTACACTCTCATTTCATTCTCGTATTCTCATTCTTCCATATTTTTTTTCTTTAATACATTCATATTCCTCCTCTTTGAAACGCACACTCCATCGCATTCTTTCCTTATCTCACTGTCACGTTCTCTCTTAATTCCATCCGCTTCCCTACCTCACATTTCTCTCTTTGTTTCCCGTCATTCCCCTCCCCTTCGCTTTTATCTTCTCAGTAATGTCTTCCTAATATCTCTTCATGTTTTCCTTCTCCTTTCTTCTTATTATCTGACTATTCAATTCATTTTGTTTTCTCCAAGTCTCTAGTTCCAACAAATCTCCCCCCCCCTTTTTTTTTCTCCTCCTTTTTTCACCATTTTACCGACTCTTTAAAATAATGTCAATATTTATGAATATATGATTGTTGTTGTTTCTCTTGTTGACATTTGCTTCACTCTATAAATTAATCATGGCTACACATTGCAATTGCATATTTGTAAAGAGAAATTATGTTATTATGTTTACTGTGTTGTTGTTGTTGTTGTTATTTTGGTTTTATATGTGTGTTTATGAAACAAACTTTCGCCTCTATCCCTTCCGACTGTTGCAGAATTTTGAAGAAGAGACTGTACAATTATTCCTGAGAAAATGAGAAAGAGGGTGCGGGTGGGAGGTTGAGCAAATTACTTTAGTTGTGATTCATGAGATTGTGAGTGAGTGAGTGAGTGAGTGAGTGAGTGAGTGAGTGAGTGAGTGAGTGAGTGAGTGAGTGAGAGAGAGAGAGTCGGCAGAAGAAAGAAAGAACGAACAAACAGAGGCTGGGATGAGGAAGGTCAAGGGCATTATAGGCATGCTTTGAGGAGTATTTGTAGTCGTATACCACATGATTTGTGTATGAACAGGTTTTCTATAGAAGATTGCTTTACACAAAGTTGTTTATACACAAAGATTGTATTACACAAAGTTGTTATACACAAAGATTGCTTTACACAAAGTTGTTTATACACAAAGATTGTATTACACAAAGTTGTTTATACACAAAGATTGATTTACACAAAGTTGTTTATACACAAAGATTGTATTACACAAAGTTATTTATACACAAAGATTGGTTTACACAAAGTTGTTTATACACAAAGATTGGTTTACACAAAGATTGGTTTACACAAAGTTGTTTATACACAAAGATTGGTTTACACAAAGTTGTTTATACACAAAGATTGTTATACACGAAGATTGTTATACACGAAGATTGTATTACACAAAGTTGTTTATACACAAAGATTGTATTACACAAAGTTGTTTATACACAAAGATTGTATTACACAAAGTTGTTTATACACAAAGATTGCTTTACACAAAGTTGTTTATACACAAAGATTGTATTACACAAAGTTGTTTATACACAAAGATTGTTATACACAAAGATTGTATTACACAAAGTTGTTTATGCACAAAGATTGTATTACACAAAGTTGTTTATACACAAAGATTGTTATACACAAAGATTGTATTACACAAAGTTGTTTATACACGAAGATTGTATTACACAAAGTTGTTTATACACAAAGATTGTATTACACAAAGTTGTTTATACACAAAGATTGTATTACACAAAGTTGTTTATACACAAAGATTGTATTATACAAAGTTGTTTATACACAAAGATTGTATTACACAAAGTTGTTTAAACACAAAGATTGTATTACACAAAGTTGTTTATACACAAAGATTGTATTACACAAAGTTGTTTATACACAAAGATTGTATTACACAAAGTTGTTTATACACGAAGATTGTATTACACAAAGTTGTTTATACACGAAGATTGTATTACACAAAGTTGTTTGTACACGAAGATTGTTATACACAAAGATTGTATTACACAAAGTTGTTTATACACAAAGATTGTATTACACAAAGTTGTTTATACACAAAGATTGCATTACACAAAGTTGTTTATACACAAAGTACAAATAATAATACATAAATATTATTATATGGGGAACTTCCGAGGCGATAATAGGGAATAATAGAACAAAGAAGTATGTGTTAGCACTCGCAAAAATTGACAGACAAACAACAATAGAAAAAAACGAAGAACAATATATGGTCCGAAGTGGGATCGAACCCGTACTCAGTGGCACCGCGCCTTGCCACGAGAAGCCGAACGCTTGGCACACTACCACGCAGCCAACTTAACAACAAGTTGGCTGCGTGTAGTGTGCCAAGCGTTCGCTTCTCGTGGCAAGGCGCGGTGCCACTGAGTACGGGTTCGATCCCACTTCGGACCATATATTGTTCTTCGTTTTTTTCTATTGTTGTTTGTCTGTCAATTTTTCCGAGTGCTAACACATACTTCTTTGTTCTATTATTCCCTGTTTATACACAAAGATTGTATTACACAAAGTTGTTTATACACGTTTTTTTTTTTTAAGACGGCTGCCTTGCATGAATATGTTGTATTATCTGTTTGTTATTAAAATAGTGATGCATATCCTTTGTTCACTCGTGTCAACATTGTCGCTATGAGAAGTGAACAGGGATGTGTTACACCAAGATCAGTGTTGTATATCTTGAGGGATGTATTTTTTTTTTTTTTTTTTTTTTTTTTTTTTTTTTTTTTTTTTTTACTTTATATCAGGACGAATTATTTATATTAAGTGGGATGCTTTATATGAAAAAAATGGCTTTATTAAGGATGTTATTTTTTGTAATAGAAAGATGTTGCTTTTTGTGTACACAACTCTTTTCTTTTAACTGAAAATGGCATTTTATTTATATTCTTGAAACTAAACACAGTGCATCATTTGTGGTTGTAGATGTCCTAAGCCT
The DNA here is from genome assembly GCA_032433765.1 of Megaustenia siamemsis. NCBI lineage: Eukaryota > Metazoa > Mollusca > Gastropoda > Stylommatophora > Ariophantidae > Megaustenia > Megaustenia siamemsis. The sequence goes on along the minus strand of JAVIAB010000108.1, from coordinate 43,147,828 downwards.
AATACATTCCCCACCTTTCCTAGGTGTGCTATCAATCGTATAGCACCATATACAGATTGTAACATGGTCCGCTAAAATATATGTTTACCAATCATGGACAGTAGACAAATATATGAAAAGACATTTCGAAAACACAGAGATGGGATTTCTCAGAATGATGTTGTGAGTTCCTTAGATAGCCAAAAAGACCAACGAGAAAATTCTCAAAGAAACCTACACAAAAAGACAGCTCTTAAAAAAACATCAGAAAGTAACAATTGACATTTTTGGGCGCATTATAAGAAGAGGAAAGTTGAAATACTTCGAAATACAATCGGCAAACTATGGGGAAGGAGATATCGCGGGCGACAAAGAGAGAGGAAACTTGATAGAATGGTTTCGTGGCACCGAAAACAATCAACAAAAGAATTGATACGATGCACTGTGGATAGAGAATTGTGGCAGGAAATGCTCGTCTTACACCACCCGGCATAACACATGATGATTTTGAAATATTTGCGTTTGAATGTTGGCAAATCAGAGTTTCCGAGTGTAATGTTCAATTGTTAGTTAATATGCAGCTTCTTCTTCGTTGAAGGTATAAAAGAAGTAGCTTGAGTATTTTATCTTCCTGGAAAGACACACATGAGTAAATCGACCAACTAAAGTATGATAGATATAACCATTTTATAGTTATTTTCTATCTAGAGTATAGGAGACAAATCCTGTGTAATGTGTAATGTATTGGGAAAGAACAAGATTGTACTGAATTGAACGGGGTGACAGTTTTTTTTTTTTTTTTTTTTTTTTTTTTTTTTCAGTAATTGTTTTTGGTTTAGATTTGTAGTTTAGTCGACAGGCCATTCTTTTGGCACAACGAACAAGTCCATAAGTGCTCAGATCTCTTCCGAAGTATATCCATCCAAGTGTAACGGCTAACTACGTTGGTTGATGAGTTTTCTTTGGATTTCTGCCTAGCGCTCCCGTCTGGCATCTCCCACCTTGACATGATATTCGTGAATTATGTTCATAGAAGCATATCCATGTTAAAATGGGTCTTGTTGTCAGTAGTTATATCAGGCAACGAGTGAGTGAAGTGTGTGTGTGTGCGTGCGTGCGTGTGTGTGTGTGTGTGTCGGATATTGCGCAAATTAATATTGGACGTGGGGTTTACCTCAACTAGTGCATGAAATCAACATTAAAAAAAAAATAACAAGCAGTTAACTTCCTTTAAAAGTGATGCATCAGACTGATTGCTATAGTAGAATGTGTTAAACAAGGTTGCGTTTTACCACCTTATCTATTCAAAATATGCAGAAAATTTAATGGGAAAAGTAAGAGAAACGAATAATAAAGAACAATGTGTCGCTTTTATGTTTTGAGATCGCGCACTGCAGCAAATATATCAAGCTAACGATGCAACGCATTTATTTACCTCTCTAAGTAGCAATGAGAAATGGACAACATCAACTCAATGTAATAGTAAACAAACAGCACCACCACCTCAATGCAACAAATATATTACAACAGATAGGAGCTACTGAGTTAAGTGCTCTGTGCACACCGTGAGCTGTGTGTCGCATCCGTTTTGATCATGTTTCGATATTCCAATTGTTTACGATGAATGATGATATTGTATGCCAGGGAACAGTTGGCTGTGTTCACTTTCTGGGCGGTTTCGCCTTATGTCTTTTGGCGTGTGCTGAGGCTGCTACGATGGGGACTACAGTAACCTTTCTTTATTTGGGAGATGAAAGATTAATTCGGATGATTACGCTGGCACGGGCGGTTGAGCAATTATTGATTTTAATTCGTTTGCAGTGATACCGGGGCCTTCCATAACCAAATAACCAAATATTACAACATATGAAACACATAACAATATGTATAAGCATGTTTAATGGACAAAAACCGGAAAGAGTATACAATTTTGAACATATTAGTTTATCGATAACAAGCAATGGGAAGACTACCAAGGAGATCAATTGAAGATTGAACATAGCAATGACTAAATGAAAATAACTACACAACATAAAGCAAGTAACTGATACAGCAAACAAATGTAAGTTTTTGAGAGTCTGCATTTACCCATAACAACATATGGCAGTGAAGACTGTCCACAAATTTTACTTTGAGGGGGGGGGGGAGAAGGAGAATCAATGACTTCGAGTGCAGGTGTTACAGAATAAAATATACAGAACTTCATGGACGGAGAAAGGAAAGAACACGCTAGTTTTGTATGAACTTGTAATTCCAGAAAAATGAATGGTAAAGAACGTATAAACAAGAAAAATAAAACATATCGATTATTTGAAACGATTAAAAAATCTAGAGAAGATAATGGACATAGTTTCATGTAAACGAGAGAGAGAGAGAGAGAGAGAGAGAGAGAGAGAGAGAGATGGAGATAGATCTAGAAGGTGAGTAGAAGATATAGCAGACGAGCAGGAACTGACTGCTACAGAGGCTGAACATCTCGTTCAGAAAGACATAGCTTGCATGAGAGCTAATTTTCAATAGGGACCAGCTATTTAACGATGATAATAACGATGACGTTAATGACAATAGCGCGCTTGTGACAGTCACAGAATACACCACCATTCCAGCACACGGCGAGCAGACCACACAACACTTTTATCCAATCCAACTAAACGTTTATTTTTCACACAAAAAAGTCCGTATATCTCAAATACTCTCACATCTACAATTCACTGGAAATTCAATGGCAGCCGTTACGATCTAAAATCGCAAATTGTACATGTAGCACGTTTCTGATAATAGACTATCAGCTGATGTAATTATCACATCCACTATAGATTCTCTAATTATTCACCGTATGGCTTTTGTCTAGCCATATATGTGTAAACTCAACTTATAACTACCTCAATCATTAAGTTATAAATTAGTTACATCACACTCTACGCTAATCTGATCATCCTATCTTTCAGGTTGATTTCTCCTGATGACTGACCTTCTGTGAAAAGATATAATTAAAGTATCTGTCTCTCAAAATATTTTTCAAGCTATCCTGTTCTTTTGCTGGCAAAAAGCAAATCTGAAAGTCCTCAATGAGGCGTATGTAATGTGTCAATATCCTGCTAACCAATATTGGCGCATCAATTCAATTGGTTGAAGTCTAAAACATTTATGTTTCATTGGCTAGGCCACCTCGCCGGCATGATGCAGCAAAACGTCCATTATGTCCAGCTAGTATAATAATATTTTTTCAAGATGGCGGGTGTTTTATATTTGGAGTGTAGATTGTGTGATTAAAGTGATTTAATATATTGTGTTTCCAACGGAATATAATTTTCGAAAAGTTGTGTAAAGTGTTCTACCAAGGAGGAGGATAAGAACTGATAAATACTTTTTTGTTTACATGTAACCAGCTAAAGTTTTATATTTAGATCGTAAAAGATCGCATGTGAGACCTTAGCGATCAAACACGTGTGTGTGTGTGGGGGGGGGGGGGGGGGGGGTGGGGGGGGGGGGGGGGGGGACATCAGTCGGGCTAAACCCCAACGTGTTTTCTTAAGTTAAGCCCTTAACTTACGACTGACTCAGCAGGTCGGTAAGGGCTAAATGTTTTATGCTTAGAGAAATACTCAGAAGATGGAGATTAAAGTAGCAACGATAAATATATGCGGGAAAACAGAAGTCATGAATGTCGCCAAAAATAAACAGAACATTAACATAACTATAGAAGGCAGGCAACTAAAACAAGTAGAAGAATTCAAATACCTAGGAAGTCTAATAACAAACGATAATTCTCAAACAGCAGAGATAAAGTCAAGATGCAACAAAGCTTGTCAAATCATCGGACAGTTATCACCACTATTGTCCAACAAGGAAATAACTCTGGAGGAAAAACGAGCACTATACAATACAATCTTCATCCCAACGTTGTGCTACCAAACCTGGACCCTAGATGCAAGAACAATAAGAAAAATAGCATCTACAGAGATGAAATGTGTTAGACGAATGACAGGAAACAGCCGGAGAGATAAGATCAGAAATGAAGAACTGAGAAAAAAGTTAGGAATAGCCCCCGCCATAGAATATATAAGGAAACAAAAGATAAAATGGTTTGGCCACGTGACAAGGTAGAAAAAACAAAACACAACACAACGAGCCTTCAACAATCGTTGTGAGAACACCAGATCCAAGGGTCGACCACGAAAAAGATGGGTCGATGGAATATTAGAAGCACTAGGAAACATAGCAGCAGAGGCGAACAGAAGAGCAAAAGACCGCAAATTATATATCCCCTCGACGCTGAAAGGCAGATGAGGAAGGAAAGAAGAAGAAGATGAGTATAATAATACCAGTTGGTATTATGTAAACGACCACCGAAATGAAATGTGTCAGAAGAATGACAGGAAACAGCTTAAGGGACAGAGTAAGAAACACCGACCTGAGGAAGAAACTCGAAATTGAACCAGCCATCGAATACATAAAGAAACAACAAATAATTTGGTTCGGCCACATAACAAGACAAAAAGAGTAACAATGACTCAACGAGCCATAAACAAAAGCTACGAAAACGCCAGATTAAGAGAGAGGCCAACAGAAGAGCAAAGAATGGCAGATTGTATCTCCCCTCGACTCCAACAGCAATGGAGGAAGGATAGAAGAAGAAGAAGAAGGTAATATGTAATAACACGTAACAGGCAAATGTATCAGATGGTCATTTTTAAATATGTGGGTGGAGAAACAACACATTCTAGAAATGGTGAAGGTCTTCAAGCTCTGTCACACAAGTTATATTAAATAGACAGCGAAACATTACGTGAAGTTGTGTGTGTGTGTGTGTGTGTGGGTTTTAAAAATACATGTTTTGTATATAGTTTTGTACGAAATATTATTTATGTGAAACGGATGGTTTTGCTAGTGTTCTTATTAAACAATCGACGTTACCTTCTCATTCAGTTAGTTTTACTTATTTATTATAATATGTCTACAGTATTGAGACGAATATATATATATATATATGGTTTTGATCCTCAAATGCGGTTACAATTACTGCCTTTTTTCTTGCCCACTTGTGTCATATTGAGTGGGTTCGTGTTAAATAAACATTGTGAAATATTTATAAAATGCAATATTGAAGGCATTCATTCTGATTAACTGGCCTCAACGCAACGACATGGTAATCACTACTTCATCATATGGAGTGCCGTCCCGTCCAGATATCACAGGCGGAATAGACAGAATCGAATCAAGACTTCGTTTCCTTCCGTGGATTCCCGACTGAGATAAGGCTTGGCCAGGTCACACAGTAGCAGGATAATTATCGTGACACGTTTGTCAGATCCTGTCTGTTATTCTATTTATCAAGTGCACCCCTCGCGTGTGGCTTCTCTTTCAGAATGATGCCCTTCATTATGTACAGGCCGCATAGAAGATTCTGATAGACTTGGGTAAAACTATTGATTGAGAGAAAACAAATGGCAAGAGGACGATATATGATGCATCAGAGATGGATTAAAAATGGCTACCGGGTATTCAAACTATAGAGATGCTGAAGTTGACTAGGTTTAGCTCCTCTAGATCTGTTCACTCTGTCAACTTAGGATCCGGTGTTTATAATTATGGTTTCTACATTTCCAAATGCCATCTAGTTTAATTGATGAACTAAGTAAAAGTATGTGTGTGTGGTGCGTGCGCGCGTGTGTGTACACACAGAAACATCGCTTTTCTTATAGCGTTTATGAAGTGTATCTTGGAGGTTAATTTCCTCGCTTCCCTATGGGCAGGTAACTAGGTTCGAACCACCGTCCGCCACCCCAAGTGATGCCTTATCCGGTCTAAATTCCAATCTACTTAATATTAAATAGCCCGTTTTCTATCATTACTCTAGGGAGCTCTCGTCGGTGTTACGAAGTTCCTGCACTGCCATGACATGTTTATGTTATCAGACAAACGATCGGAATGCTAATGGATATTCCTCCAGTAAATTGATTATGGTCCTGTCACTAAGATAAAAGATGAACACCTCGCCTGCCCCTCCTTTATTTCTATTTTCGCCTTATCTTCTTATGCCAATGAACAAATTATCTCAGCACAGATCTGTGATAATGTTTTATATTTTTTGTTTCCTATTTTTTTTTTTTAATTTAAAACACTGTTAGAAGAGAGACAGTAATGAACCCACCATGGTGTTCATGGTCACTTGATGGTAACAATATGTTTGTGAGCCACAAATGTTGATGTTATTGTTATTTCCACTCACCTTAACCTGGCCTGAAATGTCAACGAGTGTCCAACTGAACAACGGCCAACCAACATATTGCAGCTGTAGCAAGATGAAATAACTATATATTAATCATCATCTGGCTGCGTGTATAGTAATCTTATGGATAAAAGGAGTAGGTAGTAACTGGTAGTAACCATCCGATGTAATTTAAAGAAACACGTGGTTCAAGTTCCTAAATGGTTTGAACAGTGATAGAGAAATGCGACTACTTTTCTGCTGGTGTAGGTGACCATGTCTTTGTACAGCTCTCTTATGTACACTTCTATAAATGTTGCTGTTGATTTCCTACTGTGTCCCTCTCTACACAACATTATGATTATTATTATTTTCGCGGTCTCTTTATATCTATCTATCTATCTATCTATCTATCTATCTATCTATCTATCTATCTATCTATCTATCTATCTTCTATCTATCTATCTGTCTGTCTGTCTGTCTGTCTGTCTGTCTGTCTGTCTGTCTGTCTGTCTGTCTGTCTGTCTGTCTGTATGTCTGTCTGTCTGTCTGTCTGTATATATATATATATATACGTCTCTCTCTCTCTCTCTCTCTCTCTCTCTGGGGAGGTAATAACTTGTTATTCCCTCGATTATTTTCCAGATGTAACAGTATGCACTAGCTTGTCTTCCGTGTCATCATGAATTAATGTGAACAGTTGCCACGTGTTGGTAACATGCCTTCCTTCAGTCTTAGCCTCATTCAGTGTATATGCGAGTTAGGTCTTTCATAACCAGCTCTTCATTTACCGAGCTATTTACGGCAGTTCTCTAATCTTCTTTATGACATGTCCGCATGCCCACAATAAACTTCCATTATTGTATGCCCTACGTACTTTCTTGGGACCCTGACCAATACAGTGTCCCGACCTTATGGGAACTCGAAGCGCCAACTGTTCCGCGGTCAAAATCTCTCCTCTTGCTCTACTGATGAATCAAGAACCCGTTCAGTAACCCGCAAGATTACACGCTCTCGGTTTCGTCAGAGAGTGTATGCGAATATCATCAGCGATAGCTCTCATCATGACAGCTACATCTCACATGTCCTTTGACGACTAATGGTTTCAACAATCAACAAAAGATCAATCAACTAACTAACTGTCAACTGTTTATTAAATTGAATAACACTTCATATTAATATTTACATCGATAGGGAAACATTTCCGGCAGCACGAGCTATTCCTAAAGAATCTATCTCACTGATCACTGATCAATTACTCTCTGTCCATCCTTGGCCCAGCTGTTCCTTCACGAAACTCCTCCTGCTCACGTCTAGCTTCCCACGTCTCACTGTTCACTTCTTAACTGTCTTTTCTAACTACGTCACTCCCCTGTCTACCCCCGTTCCAAATGGTGCACCGTTTCTTCCGCTTTTCTCTCAATCTCTTTTGCGCGCTGCGCAACTATATTTCATTCTGACCTCTGCAACTATTTGTTCCACTGTTAATCTGCACATCCTCCTCTATGCTCACTGCTACCTCGCTGCTTCAACCGCATGCTTGAGCATGCACGTTCTTTGATGGTTGTTGAATGAGAATGAGGGTTGGTATAGATTTTCTTACCGTCGTCTCTCTGTACACGTAATAATCCGTTCACAATATTCACCGCTTCCACAGACAACTGTAGAACTTCTGAAATACACTGTAGAATAGCGAATTGAATAGCCTACGGTCTCCCTCCACCCAGACTATCTCTCTTTCTGATCCCAACGCTGTAGTCAACATTCATCCCTGTCAGATAGTAGACAGCTCTTGGTAAAGCTCTTTAGCTTATTGAATTCCGCCATACTAGTGACAGTTATCTTTTCCAAGAACTTCACAACTTTCATCGTCGGCCCCGCATTAAACATCCCCAAACCCTTGAGCATCTTAATGACGTCTCTTGAGATGCAGCGTTGTCACTTTAACTCTCCTGACCTCGTGCTTTCCTCGGTATCTGAGTTACTGGTGCATTATTTCTTCTTTCCTTAATGATTATAGCAGATTCGCTCTAGATAACCGACTGATAGTCCGTATGGGTTTACTCTATAATAACTCAACCATATGTATTTTATTCTTAACCCGTGTCTGCTGTATATCATATTTCTTTTATCTTAATTTATTTGTTTTTCTTCTTTCCTACTATTTTAAGATTATATCTATATTATTTAAACTGTTATCTACATGGCACTTACTAACTGCCCTGACGTCATCTGTTAACGCCCTTATCTGAGCCAGATGGTGCTACTCTAGTTTTTCATTTCAGGAGATTTTTTTTTAATTATTAATATTTTTATGTTTACTTTATGCTCTCGATTGATGGATTTTTGTTGAAATGCTGTCGTGATGGTGTAACGTTAATCAGCATAAATATGTAAATATGCATATGTGGTTTATGCACTATCAGATCGTTATTATGAAAGAGATTGAACAGTTGTGAAACAGCTCAAGAGCACAGTGAGATCGACTCCTTTATCTAGCAAACAATTTACATCTTGGTGAAGGCTTACAAAAGTGACATGTAGTTAGTGCGGCGGCACTCTTGATGGACGCAAATTCTGTTTGTGCTGCACTAATTTGTGCGGGCATAAGTTTGCACCAATGTTTGTGCGTCCGTGTGTGAACGGATTACGTGGCATTAACAGAATATTGGAGAGGCGTGAGCGAAAGAGAGGGGAATAGTTCTAGGGAGGAAGAGTGTGCTACTGTTGGCAACATGTGTTTAGTATTTGTGAGGATGAAACCAATGGAAGGAGCTGGCATTTTACTTTCAAGCTTGAGGGATCACTGCTGCAATAGTTTGTTTTGGCATGTGTACCCTTCAACCCCACCATTTTTTTTTCAATTTCATCGACACCTTAAGCATAACTTGAGAGTAAGTAAATACTGCAGGTCTAGTCTCTGTGTAAACACTGATTAGATATGGACAAACTGGACTCACTCATGTCTGCCGAATAGAGAGTGCAAGCAGTATAAAGACTGTAAGTTGTGTTAAAGTGATAGCATTCCACACTGTGACCCTTGGTTTGTGACTTCATGGACACTGTAGTCATATGTTGGAAATGTGAACTTGTCCAGCAGAGTTATATTTCTGGCCTCAACCAGAGGTACTGTTAAAACGTTTTCTCAACCTTGCACCGAAAGCGGCGCAGACAATGACTGACAGCAACACCTAGTAGTGTCTTGTAGACCAGCAATTACATTGCTCTAACGTGTCTGTCAAACTCGTGTTTTTTGTTGTTTTTTTTTCCTTCAGAATATCTCAGGTCTGGCCTACACTTTGCTTCTACATCTCAATTGTTCTTCTACGTGTTAGCTTTTGTCTCATTTATCTTCCAAGTGGAGTCACAGTAGGCATGTCTTTTGTCCTTTGAATTTCTTTGTAGTATGCACTCTGTATAATTTAAACTTGTCCATGTTACCACACTTTTGAGTGTGTTTTCTCGAGATTACACTGATTGAGTCATTTTTGATGTCTGATTTGAGTGAATCAAAAAGTTTGCTTGCAGATTTGGGGCAGATGTTAATAGAGAAAGTGCGCTAAAGCCGAGACCTTCCAAACATCGCTCGTCAGTGGTATCAAACTGTAACACCTAGACGAGGCATCTCTGTCACCAGCTACAGCTATATATAGTAGTAAGGCCATCGGGCAGAACGGAATTGCTGCAATTTTGTGACGTTTTCAGTTTGACTATCTTGGCGCTCGTAGGTGGAATGACGTCAACCATCAATAACTGGCATAGCTGAAGACGTCATGATTGAGGGGCTCTTCTGGAAGTTTCCTGTCATCTCACTGGCCTTACCACTATAGATGACCGCGGACTAGCTTTATGAGCATATACACTATAAGTATAGGACAACGTTTATGACAAGAGACACAGGTGAACCCAATCAGAGCCGCTAGAGTTGTAAGGGGGAGCGAATTTCCTTATATCGCAACAATTATTATTATTTTTTTTTTTTGTATGGGGTCTTTTTTATTTTATGTTCCTTTTTTCTTTGCCATGATTTTATTTATTTTCTCCAAATTATCATCTCGTTATTTTTTTCACGCGATACTTCATCACGGCCTTAAACATGGTATTATCACGAAGATGACCGAAGAAAAATAGTCCTTACATACTTTATGTTTAAAAGTTTGAAAAGATGCAGTCTTTAATAGTGCAGAGGAAGGGCATTGTCGACAATGTAACATATAAATAATAATAATAACAATAACAATAATTATAGGGTGCGATAAGTCTTTCAAAAATGTCGTTAGTAGAGTAATAATAATAGAAAAATGTTCCATAACAAAATATAATTGTTGCACTAATATTCGTAGCTCATGATGCTAGTTCTGCAAAATAATAATAACAATTCTATACTAAAGATGTCATTATTTTTTTTTATCCATGATAGCGTTTCCCCTGATAGAAACTTGATAACTGGCACAGGCATGATCTGCATGAAGTACTTGTATTTGTAAGTGCCCTCGTGAATAATTTAGAGTTCGTGCACAGCTGGGAAATATTCGACAACGATTATGTAACAGTGTGTAACAATAGAGGGCACTGTTCGGATATTTTGTGGATGGCCCTAGACACAAAACACAGGACCTCCTTTCTAAAGTAAAAGGAAAAAAAAAAGTAATAAATTAAGCGACGTATCGAGTTGATGTAAGGTTAAAAAAAAAATATCGCCTGAAAGATCGTGCTAGTTTCACATATTTGAATAAACCACATACACATAATTATACTTCACGTGAGGCTGTGAGAGTTGAAGGAAGGCGAATGCAAGAGCTGCGTTAGGAGGTAGAGTTGGGGAAGTACCTAACTGAGGCCTGAATTTCCGATCGCGATGCTATTTTTGGGCATGCATTGTGATACCGCCCTTTTTAGGGCCTCGCTCTGTTGACCGCGATCCATTTTGCATTTGAACCGGGTCCGTATCGCGTGGACGTTCCAAGCTTGAAGTTAGTGTTTGCCAGCACTATTATCCAGCCCGCTGGCCTCGTGTGATTGACGTGTTCTAGAGTATATTTTAAAGCATGTTTTCGAATGTGTGGATTTACGCTCTTATTTTTCTCTGTCGTTTTGCTAACGTCTTTTGTGTTCGTGTGTGACGCAATTTAGGATGAAATTGCGGAGATGTAACACATTTAGCATAATAATTTAATATGCGTAGTGCGAATATGAAAAATGTTTACCAATAGTGGCAGTAATATTAGTAGTTAAGCAGTGCTTTATAGAAGTAGTAGTAATAGTAGTAGTTGTAATGGTAGTAAAAGTGGTAGTTATAGTTGCATCAGCCTCGGTATTAGCAGCTTTATTAGTCATAGTAAAAGTTGTAACAGCAGTAGCAACAGCAGAAGTAGTGGTTGTGGTAGTAACACAATAAGATTGCCTTTATTTATTGTTATATTTTATTCTCACAGTCGGAGTCTCTCTCATTCTTTCCCTGTCTCTCTCTCTCTCTCTCTCTCTCTCTCTCTCTCTCTCTCTCCGCCCTCTTATTCCTCAATATATGCGTGTCTTTCTAAATATCGCTCCTTTGTTGATGTGACAGCGTTCTTTCCCTGATAATGAACTGATAATGTGATACTCTTCTCCACTTTTTTTTTTATCAAGCTTGCTAACACCTCACCCGTCTATGTTATCCATCACGTTCATATATGTCTCATATATTTTGGCGCTCATTTATTTCATTGAATTTGTTTCGTTGTCGCTCGAATTTACAACCCCCCCCCCCCCAAATCACTTTCATTTTGCAAACAAACACACACACAAACAAACGCACTTTGTGTGTGTGTGTGTCTGCGTGTGATATCATAAATATTGTAGTCATCCACATAAGTTAGAGAGGCTAAATCGGTTTATATAAATCAATGTGTCGTTCTTCTCCGCCCCCCCCCCTCCCCATGCTTTTTGCTACGTCTTCCACAGCTGTTTGTTGATGATATTTTAGTAGTATTGTGACATTTGACTCAGTTCTGAAACATGACTTGAGTATAATTCTGCTATAGTACTTTAACAACGATCATAAGTGATGCGATACATTTCATTGTTGGAACATTTATAGTTAAATTATAGTTAACACCAGAAAAGATTTAGTTTGTCATATACTGAAACGTTTCTTCTTATAAACCTTTTTGGGGCTAAAATTTAAGAGCATAAAAATGAACTATTCTAGAATTTTCATATTTGTGTCGTGTCCCAAATTTGAACCCTTGAAATAAAATATCAATCTCACGAATGAGTGGAATGTAGTTTCTATAGATTCATGCATACATGTAGATTCATACGTGTAGCAAAGTTGGTATGATTAGAACTAAAATATTACAATGAGATAAAAGCAAACAGTTGTGCTTAAGCAAACGTGCAGCACGCCGTGTTACATAAATGATTTTTCTTCTTTTTTTTTTTAAATCTCTTTCGCTGTCCTCTCTCTTTCGTCTTGTATTTCCCCCACCGTGTATGTATCTCTGTCGTTTGTTGAAGTATAATAGCTTGAGAGAATATTAAGACTTGAAATGGCCACGCTGGCTCCTGCAATTGTTTAACGTCTTCCAGACATTTACCCGTAGCCATTAATAGGATAATAATACAGTCTTCCCTGTGACGGTGTAAAGACTCATTTGCTGAATTCTAGTTGAATTAAAACTTTATCCTAACATGGCTGTCTTTTACATTCGCTTACATGTCCTGAAACGCAAATTATCATCAGTGATTATTAAAACAAGAAGCGTACAGCAGTAATCGTATAATGCTCAGCATTGAACCAGATTAATCTTCTTTATCGATGAAAGGATCAAGGAAAGCTACGACAGTTCGATCATAAGAGCGTAAACATATACTACATACTTACTAATATGAAACTTAAAAAAGAAATGATTTTCTGATTAGTCGAGCGACGGGAGAGAAAAGCATCCCAAATCCTGTTATTTGCGCAATACAGAACTTGATGAGATCTGTAGGAACTGGATAATGACATCAATATAAATTATGAGATGGTCAGAACTATTAATGTTGACAGATTGTTGTAACATTATGTCTTCGAAACCCTGGTGATTATCTCTCTTTTTCTCTGTCTGCCTGTCTGTGGTTGTGTGTGTATTTATATTTCTCTCTATCACCTCATTCCCTACTGTCTCTTAGCTCCACTGGGTGTATGTTTCAATTCACTTTCCCCAGTTGTAGGTCTGCCATACATGTACCACTTTCATGCTTCACGATAAGTTCCTTTTTCCACCTCATTCATCGATACCGCCTTCGTATAGGCTTCGTTGCATCTACACTCTTCTTTGATGTTATATACAGAGTTTTATATAACGAAACACGCACACACACACACAGGGAAGGAGAGAGAGAGAGAGAGAGAATGAAAAGACGTGGACGCACAAGATATTGCACTTACAGTTATATATACATATCTTATTTTGCCCACTACGCATGCGCATGTGCAGTTTGAGCGTAGAAGCGTCGTTCCAACTCTGATCAACATTATCTCGAATTTAGTGTTCGAACTCTGGAACTTTCCGAGTTAGAGGGTCGTTCGAGGGTCCTCCGTCAGTAAAAAAAAAAAAATGTAGCAGCCAGGAGACTTTTGCCAAAGATAAAATAAAGATGCTGAAAGCAATCAAAGTTAAATGATCCTAATTGTGCGCATTGATGAAGACAAGTGTTACTTCCAGTGTATTGATATAGTCGAGCGCTGTAACTGAAGCTCAAAGCGAAACGACTTTAACTTCTAAAATTATATGTTTGAGGAAAATATAAATATATGGATAACTATACTAACGAAAGATATTTATACATGAACAATGACAATTCCGGAAGATATTTATGTGTGAATCAAGATACTCGAGAAAGATTTCCAGATGTGAACAATGATACTTAATGGAGAGATCAAGATGTGAACAATGGTACTTAATTGAGAGGTCAAGATGTGAACAATGATACTTAATGGATAGGTCAAGATGTGAACAATGATACTTAATGGAGAGGTCAAGATGTGAACAATGATACTTAATGGAGAGGTCAAGATGTGAACAAGGATACTTAATGGAGAGGTCAAGATGTGAACAATGATACTTAATGGAGAGGTCAAGATGTGAACAATGATACTTAATGGAGAGGTCAAGATGTGAACAATGATACTTAATGGAGAGGTCAAGATGTGAACAATAATACTTAATGGAGAGGTCAAGATGTGAACAATAATAATTAATGGAGAGGTCAAGATGTGAACAATGATACTTAATGGAGAGGTCACGATGTGAACAATAATACTTAATGGAGAGGTCAAGATGTGAACAATGATACTTAATGGAGAGGTCAAGATGTGAACAATGATACTTAATGGAGAGGTCAAGATGTGAACAAAGATACCCAAGGAAGATTACATATGTACAAAATTTTACTAAGGATGATGTCCAAATGTGAAGAAAAATTCGCCAAGAAGGTGTACAGATGTGACCAATGATACTTGAGACAGACCGCCAGTTGTGAACAAATATGATTGAAGGAGGTGTCCAGATGTGAACAAAGATAATTGATGGATGTGTTCATATGTGGAAAAAGATACTTAATGGAGGCGTCCAGATGTTAGCAAATATAGTTGAAGAAAATATTCAGTTGTTGTAGACAAAGATATGTGGAGAACGATACTTAATGGGGGCGTCCAGATGTTAGCAAGTATAGTTGAAGAAAATATTCAGTTGTTGTAGACAAAGATATGTGGAGAACGATACTTAATGGAGGCGTCCAGATGTTAGCAAATATAGTTGAAGAAAATATTCAGTTGTTGTAGACAAAGATATGTGGAGAACGATACTTAATGGAGGTGTCCAGGTGTTAGCAAATATAGTTGAAGAAAATATTCAGTTGTTGTAGACAAAGATATGTGGAGAACGATGTCCAGGTTGAAACATGCTCAAGGAAGGTGTCAGGATTGAAACAAAGATAGTCGAGGCGGATGTGTATGGAAGTATACTCGAGAAGAATGTCCAAATGTAAGCTAGTATACTCGAGAAGAATGTCCAAGTGTAAGCTAGTATACTCGAGAAGAATGTCCAAATGTAAGCTAGTATACCCTAGAAGAATGTCCAAATGTAAGCAAGTATACTCGAGAAGAATATCCAAATGTAAGCTAGTATACTCGAGAAGGATGTCCAAGTGTAAGCTAGCATACTCGAGAAGGATGTCCAAATGTAAGCTAGTATACTCGAGAAGAATATCCAATATAAAGCTAGTATACTCGAGAAGAATATCCAAATGTAAGCTAGTATACTCGTGAAGAATGTCCAAATATAAGCTAGTATACTCGAGAAGAATATCCAATATAAAGCTAGTATACTCGAGAAGAATATCCAAATGTAAGCTAGTATACCCTAGAAGAATGTCCAAATGTAAGCAAGTATACTCGAGAAGAATATCCAAATGTAAGCTAGTATACTCGAGAAGGATGTCCAAGTGTAAGCTAGCATACTCGAGAAGGATGTCCAAATGTAAGCTAGTATACTCGAGAAGAATATCCAATATAAAGCTAGTATACTCGAGAAGAATATCCAAATGTAAGCTAGTATACTCGTGAAGAATGTCCAAATATAAGCTAGTATACTCGAGAAGTATGTACAAATGTAAGCTAGTATACTCGAGAAGAATGTTCAAATGTAAGCTAGTATACTCGAGAAGAATGTCCAAATGCAAGCTAGTATACTCGAGAACGATGTACAAATGTAAGCTAGTATACTCGAGAAGGATGTACAAATGTAAGCTAATATACTCGAGAAGGATGTACAAATGTAAGCTAGTATACTCGAGAAGGATGTACAAATGTAAGCTAGTATACTCGAGAAGGATGTCCAAATGTAAGAAGGTATACTCGAGAAGGGTGTCCTGCTGTAGGCAAGTATACTCGAGAAGGGTGTCCTGCTGTAAGCAAGTATAATTGAGAAGGGTGTCCTGCTGTAAGCAAGTATACTCGAGGAGGGTGTCCTGCTGTAAGCAAGTATACTCGAGGAGTATGTCCTGCTATAAGCAGTTATACTTGAGGAGAATTTAAAATGTGTGCATAGATGTTTGCGGAATAGGTTCACATGCGGCGCTAAGATAAATGAGATAAATAAAAGATGTCCACAAATGGGAAAATATATTTGAGATATCAAAAGTGTGATCGAAGTTCTTCTAGAAAGATGTGATTAGGTTGGTAAGCAATGTGTTCAGATAGCAACATCGAAGCATATAATCAAATCATTATGTAGCATTGTAGTTCCAGTGGATATCAGGAAAACAGTGATTTCAGATGAGTGTATCAAGTCTACGAACTCAAAGTAGTTCTCAGCAAAGGAATAAACATTTCACTGTGCATTTCAAATAAGCAAAAACATTCTTTAAACTCAACAGTAATCAGTCTTCCCGAGCACTCTCCATCTCACCACCCTCAAAATCGACATTTCTGCGTAATTTAGATATTACTTGTATGTCCATGTTTTTAAACTGCAAAGTTTGCTCCCCAGTCAATTCTGCTACAAGTCTCCCTGTCTGAAAGTGGGACCACAACAATTTCCATCTTGTATACATTTTAGCAATTGTGTTGTTCCTTTTAGCAGTGCCCAGTAGCACTTACACATTACATTTGTTATTCTGACCAATTCCACTTAGTGCATATTGCAATAAATGGTGTTCTGTAAGATACACTGAAATAATATTGTAAAACACCGTCGTAAATCTCTTTTTAATGGTGAATATAAATATTAACCACATTAATAATAGTTATCTTTAGAATAGCATATCCTTGACTTGCATTGAATTACATTTTTTTTTTATATTTGTTACGAATTAATTACAGATTTAAAAAAAAAGAAAAGAAATGGATTAATGTCACTGGTGTTTACATTGTTAAGTTTCTTCATTTTATAACACATTTATTATGGATTGCTGGTTGGCTACACGTGGGTGGAACAATTAACAGACATATTGTAATGCAACTCACTTAATATATGCTGTAAACATTTGTGGATGTGTCACAGACTACATGCCATATGATTCTGCTTCATTATACATCGAGAATACTTGTTTTTTCTTTTCTTCTCTTTGTCTTTGTTGACTGTTGTGGTCTGAATAAGGAACGTACCAATGTGTACTCAAGTAAATGTAACTTTTGCGTTATGTAAATTATTATTTATTATCTTTAGCAAAAAGACCAGTTGCTTTTTATACATTGTAATTACAAGAAAGCGTTTAATATGTTATTTTGCAGTCCACAAATAACATTTTATAATTATCAAGTACATTTTCAATTTGTTAAAAAAATGCCTTCTTTGATATGTATTCATTCACATTGCTTCAGTATAAGTTGTATATATTGGGTCTAGGTACTGCTTCAGTATAAGTTGTATATATTGGGTCTAGGTACTGTGCGTACAACATGGTTGTAAACAAATAGAAACCTTTATTCTAGAGTCTTGTTTTAAATTGAAATATAGGTCCAAACTCTTTGCTTCTTTATTTGTCTAAGTCTGAGTTATACCCGCCATTTTTTCCCTCAAGTTCTCATTTCTAATCTTACCATGGTCTTACTTTGCGGTTTGAATAAGGAAAATTGATTACATTTTCTGTTAAGCAAATAAATATATCAAATAAAAACTAACAAATAACCGTAAATATCCAAGCTGGCGTCGCCCATGATATTTAACGTGGTCACTAATATTTAAATGTGTATGGACTTGAACGACTTAAGGGAATTACTGACTGTTGAGATAATGATAATGTAGATGAATCAAATTGTAAAAATACAATTCACAAGAAGAAACCCCTGTTTAAATGGCGAATATAAATATTACTCATGTTGGTAATGTTTATTATCTGTAGAGTAGTATATCATTGACATATCCATAGTAAACAGTCTTATGCTTGACATTATAGAAGCAACCATTGTTACAGTACCAGGATAATAATAATACTAATATCATTATTATTATTACTATTACTATTTTATCACAAGACTCGCATTCAATTGAAATGAGCATTAATTTTCTTTTATTTATTCCTTACTCTTCGTGTTTGGATGTTTCTTCCGAGTGAAGCTTAGACTTACTGTTGTATCAGACCTTTGGATGAACGGGTGGGAGCCTTCTCATATATATATATATATATATATATAAAATATATACAATGATACATATAAAATGCAATGATAAATATAGGGAATCGCTGCTCGGAATATCCGAAAAAAGTAAATATTATTAATATATATTAAAGGGATTTGTGGCTGAATAAGCTGCACTGACTGACGAAATGTTACCTTTTATGTCAGGCAAAGTCAGTCAGATTAGTCCAATGTTTTGTTTCATATATATTTGACGTCATTTTCATCATGGATTCATATAGTGATATTTAGTGACCGTATGTACGCTATGTGTTATATTTGAACACAATAATTGAAAAAAAAGCATAACACGTTATATTTTAATAATAACATTTTACTATCTCTGCCAAGGCTGATGATGATGTTTAGTGAATTTGTACAAGAAATTACTGATGAAATAAGCATGCTTTTCTTGTCGTCTACGTAATGTGTGTGTATGTGCACGTGACAGCGAACAATACAACATTATAACATAAATACTGACAAAAGATAAATATCACTGATTGTTAACAGCAGAACTTGATATTTGCATCAAGGACATTCAGTTGTTGCAGCTCCTTATCGCCTGCTAGCATCGCGTGAGTTGAAATAAGAAGTTTGATTTAGAAGCAGCGTTCCTGTCATTTTGTAACCAATCGGGCACCAACAAATTGTATTGCTACCCTGGACGGTCTGGGTTTGACGGTTTTCTATGTCTGTCTCGTCTCTAACTGTTGTAACATGACTCTGTGCCGTAATTGTCGACCGGAGCGGTCGTGCATGTCAGCAAACAGTTGGCCTGATATTTGTGTCCCTTCTAATGATTGGAATTTCCTGTTGCCAAAATATGGCATCATGGGTCTGCAAATGGAAATATCATCGTGCTATTGTTTGATTGGTTACTATGTGGCAGCGGTTGTCCTTTTTTTTTACAAGCACTAGGTAATTGGGACACGGACTCAATGCCAATGTTGGCCGGAATATGACGCCATAGGGTTTATTATTTTCTTTTTTTTTGTTTTATTCGAGCCATTTGATTTCTTTTTTTTTCCACGTTAGTATTGTATCTCTGATTGTAACTGAGGTGAACTAGTGTGCACCAATCACGTTGTTGGTAAAGGGACAACACATGAAAGTTGTCAATATGGCTCATCTACTACATACTAATGTTGTTATAGCCACCATCGCTAATAGCCACAACCTTAATAAAACCTGAATTTATCCACTATCCGATTAAACACTTTTTCAAGCATTATATTTTAACCTCCTGTTACAGTGTGTTTCTATTGCAATTTCGGAGCCGCAATTCTCAGCGAGCTGAACTACATTGGACAAGACAGCGAAATCTATCCCCAACGGAGGCTTTATATGCTCACTTAGTTTTAAGTAAGGAATTATGCTTCTATCAGTGACAGGAAAAATATTAAGCAGAATCATTCTGGAGAGACTAAATGAGTTCATGGAGAAACATTTGAGAGATGAACAAGCATGTTTTAGGAAGAACAGATCATGTGCAGATCAAATAACTACCCTACTTATAATAGTTGAACAAAGTTTAGAACTTAAGTCCCCACTTTATATTGAATTCATAGATTATGAAAAGGCATTTGATAGTTTAAACACATGAACATGCTTTGGAACTTACTGAGTCATTACGGAATCCCCACACAGTTTATTAAACTGAAAAGATCAATGTATGAAAGAATGGAATGTAGTGTGGTGTATGAAGGACAGTTTACAGAAGCATTTGAAATAAGAACATGAGTAAGGCATGGATGTCTTCTATCTCCATTTCTCTTTCTAGTGGCCATAGATTGGATTATGAAAATAACTAAAAACAACAGAAATGGAATCCAGTGGTCACTGACCAAGCAACTTGATGATTTAGACTTTGCTGATGACATAGCTCTCCTATCATACAGCCATCAACAGATGCAAGATAAAATGAACATACTTGATGAGAGATCACAACAGACGGGACAAACAATAAATAGAGATAAGACCAAAATTATGAGAATTAATGCAGTTGGCAATAAACAAATAAAAATAGGGGAAATACATCTACTAGACGTACAATCTTACATATATCTGGGCAGTAATATAGATAAAGAGGGAGGAACAGAAAATGATACCGAAATAAGGATTTCAAAAGCAAGAGGAGCATTTGTTGCACTGGGAAATATATGGAAAGCCCAAAGAAATTAGGTTAAATACTAAAATAAACATATTCAACTCCAATTTTAAGTCAGTCTGATTTTATGGCTGTGAAACACGGAGAACAACTAAAATGGCAGTCATGAAGATACAGACTTTCATTAATGGATGCTTACGCAGAATGAAAGGGTGGAAATGGCAGGACAAAATCACTAACATAGAATTATGGGAATGTACCAGTCAAATGTCAGTGTATAAAGAGATACAGCGAAGACGATGGCACTGGTTAGGACACACACTGCGGAAGCCAACTGAAAGTATTACACAACAGGTCCTTTTTTTTATCCCCAGGGAAAAATGCATAGTGGAAGACCAAGGAATTCTTGGAGGAGACAGATAGAAGCAGAGATGAAGATGATGGGGAAGGCATGGAATGATCTTAACAGAATGGCAAGAAACAGAAGGCCTGAAAGGTGTTTGTTGAAGATCTATACTCCACAGGGAGCTGAAAGGTAGAAGAGAGATAAAAGAAGTATGCGTTTCACACTGGGTACAAATAGCCAATTTTTTGTTGGCTGCGTGGTAGTGTGCCAAGCGTTCGGCTTCTCGTGGCAAGGCGCGGTGCCACTGAGTACGGGTTCGATCCCACTTCGGACCATATATTGTTCTTCGTTTTTTCTATTGTTGTTTGTCTGTCAATTTTTCCGAGTGCTAACACATACTTCTTTGTTCTATTATTCCCCATGCGTTTTCACACCAGTATGTACTCCACGGCGGCAGCGCTTTTTTTTTTTTTTAATCTGGAAACTAACATAGTAAGCCGGACAAGTTGTGTCTGTGTGCGTGCGTGTTTGTTTGTTCATCTGATCTGAATTCAGTCTGATTCGCTATTGATTGTGCATGTGTGTGCATACGTTTGTTTCTTGACATTCTTAACCTAGCTGGCCTCAAATCTCAAACCTCCAAGAACATAGCTCTGACCTTCATTGCAAACTACAACAGCGCCACTTTGTGCCGATCTTGCATAAATCTAATGTCTAATGTGGCAACCTCTCTGGCGGCACTAACACAGGGTATGTTTGGTGACTGTGATTGGCAATATCGCCGTCATTGGAAGTGTTGTGCCCATCGATCTGCCGGCGCTGATAACTCGGCCAGCTTTGGAATTAGTCATGTTCGTCCCAGCCACTGAAAGCCGCCGCATTAATAAAGGCCTGAACGGTTTAATTGTTTCTTGGCCATCGTAATTCGAAATGCTTGTTAACGCATTTCTTGTTCCGCTGCCTGTTTTCTGGAAGTCTGGCAACGACACCATGAGCGTGTACGAGATACAGAAGTTCAAAGGGTAGAGTTGAGGTTTTCTCCCCAAGTGCCCTGGCATGCTACTATGTTGAAAATAGACATCTGGCCTTCCATGAAACTGATGAGCTACTAGTGCTGTGCCACCTCCCACATGACACCATACTTGCACATACTAATTGAAAGATTCCACATAACCGCACTTATGACATAGGTACTTATTTCTTTCAAACACAATACCAAAAATAAGATGCGGATAGTTCATGTGGTTTACTGGTTGAACCGACCACTCGTTTAGATAATCCTACCTCTGCCTGGAATGACTTCCACTTTAACGACACACATTCCTAACTCGGGATAATTTCATAGGGAATTCTTTATTATAGAGTTAGCAACTTGCAAGTATCCGAACATCAGAAATGATTCCGCCGTGAGCAAGTGCTTCTAACTGTTCACTTCTTGGAACCTAAAAAAAGAGGAGCACACCCTCCCGGATCATCACTCTCCTCATTATCTACGTGCGAGTGTAATTTCTCTCCACCACCATTTTTAAAAATTCCGCTGCCCAATGTATATGCGCATAACCTGTTTGCTTGCTCTATTCTCTTCATGTGTATGTCACATAGTACGTCTAGTAACACCGTCCGTGTTCACTACTTACCATAACAACGAATATGTGATATGGTCTCTGATGCACCGATGAGCTGGAGCTAAACGTAACGTGAAGCATAACCCAATCATCCGTATCTCACAGGCTAGGACTTTTACTTCAGCCAGTGCTAGACTTTACTGGGATTCGAAACGATGCCCTCCTGCTTGGTATATTACCGGTGCATTCTTTTCGACTATGTCCGCTCAATAGTATTGAAACACACCGTGTTGAGTATTGACAGTCTAAAATAATATTTGAAAAAAAAAAATTAAACTATTCTTATGGCTTTTATCCCTTTTCTTGAGTTCGTTCCTATCTTTATGGGACTGAAGAATAAATGCATATGCCCAGGTGCAGGGGTGTTCGAGCCAGATTTTGTTATTGTTTTTAAATATTGAGGCATACACATATAGTGTGTGGGTATGTGCGTGCGTGCGTCCGTCCGTTCTACGCTCGGTCCTAGTCAAAAGCGTCATTACTCATTGAAGATGATCTCATGCTGAGCCCGAGGCGTGTAGTGATATCACACGGAGTACCTGGCACTGGCAGAACAGCTGTGATCAATGTTAGTGCATTCCTGACTCACTGAATTACTTGGTCGACAACTGCACCCCTGGCTGTATGCTGGCTCGTCATTCTAGTCAATTCGATTAGCTAGTCAATATTAACTCTTTCCTTCTAGAAGCAACCACATACGTGATGTTCGGATGTAAGGACAACCCGCTTTTGAACGCTGTTGCTGTTCATGACGCCATTTCATGACTGGTGGTACAGTTTTGTCCGACAGTTCTTGTGATCTCAGCGGATGTGAAATGTTCAAATAGGAAAATTGTTGACAAAAAAAAAATGTTGCGTGTGTTTCTAGTGCTGTCATTAAATATTGTGCATTAATATGTTGCTTGTTTCTAGTGTTGTCTTATAATATTGTGCATTAATATGTTGCTTGTGTTTCTAGTGATGTGATCTAATAGTGTGCATTAATATGTTGCTTGTGTTTCTAGTGATGTCTTATAATATTATGCATTAATATGTTGCTTGTGTTTCCAGTGTTGTCTTATAATAGTGTGCATTAAGTGCTTGTGTTTCTAGTGATGTGATCTAATAGTGTGCATTAATATCTTGCTTGTGTTTCTAGTGTTGTCTTATAATATTGTGCATTAATATGTTGCTTGTGTTTCTAGTGTTGTCTTATAATAGTGTGCATTAATATGTTGCTTGTGTTTCTAGTGATGTCTTATAATATTGTGCATTAATATGTTGCTTTAGTGATTTAAACAAAGATAAATTAGGTTACCCCTACACACTACCGTTGATGACGTTATGTGCATTTATATAGAGAGAATCACTGTTGTGTCTTCATTTTCTCGGCGGAAGCGCCTCCTGTTGGCGGTACCTCGCTAAGTTTCTTGTTCCTCCGGGTTTTGTTTCCGGTAAGAAAAAAGTAAAACAAGTTATCGCGGAGTAGACAGAGTTAAGGTGTATCAGATTTACCTTAGGAATGTAACCTTTTATTTGATATATGTCTGCATTAGTGAAGTAATGAGAGAGAGAAGAGGTGTGAGGGTGGTGGCAGATAGAGAGAGAGAGGATTATATATGTTGTGTCTGGAAAGATGCTTTGTAGCAGAGATTCCAGCTGAGGCGATTACAAACATTGTCCAGATTCACGTTCCAAGTCGTACTATATTTATTTGCTGACTGTTTTCTCCAGTATACTCACTGTTATTTTCCAATGGCCTTTAGTTCGTGTACGCTTTCCTTCCGTTTGCAGCCAAATTAATCGCTGTCGTTTATATCTCTTCAGTAATGAGCTTCTCTTGCCGACTATCAGGCACTACTACATAGAAGACCTACAGAAACGCTTACATTGACTTTTAACATCACTGGTCCCCATACGACATGAAAATCAACAACACGAAGTTATGAACATCGCAAATATAAAACGTAACACCAGTATAACTATTGGCGACCAACGATCAAAACAAGTGGATGAACTTAAACATAGGAAATCTAGTGACAAACGACTATTCAGAAACAGGAGAAATAGACACTAGATGCACCAAATCTTGTTAAATTGTCGGAGAGATGTCACCAATACTGCTCTACAGGAAATAACACTAGAGGCAAAATGGGCATTCAATAACACAATCTTTGTTCCAACGTGTCGACGCATGACATGAAACAGCCTGAGGGAAAAGATCAGAAATGAAGTACTGAGGGGGGAAAAAAAACTAGAAATAATCCCTGCCATAGAAAATATAAAGAAACAACAGATACAATTATGTGGCCACGTGATAAGATAATAAGATCAAAACACAACTCAACGAGCTTCAAAAAACGTTACAAGAACAGTCGACCACGAAAAAAGATGGATTGATGAAAAATGTGAAACTGTAAGCAATCGCAGGAAAGGCTAACAAAATGTAAAAGACCGAAAACTATATCTCCTCTCGAAGCTGAAAGGCGAATGAGGAAGGAATGAAGAAGATGCAGTATATATTTTATTTCTTGTACAATGTTTGATCCCCCGTTTTCATTGAATATATAATAATATATATATATATATATGTATTCTATAACTAACGTACCCTCACATCTAATGCTGCCGGCCTGACTTTTAATCACCTATGTTTTAATTCCTCCAAAGTAGACATGTCAAGAAACCATATTCAGATACTAAAACTGCTCCTGGCCCCAGCAATTTCTGATTCTGTCCGTGCGTTTGTTTTTTTTTGTTTATTATTATTACTGTTATTTTTTCCACAATTTTGTTTCTTCTCTTCTTAGGGGAAAAAAAAAAAAAAAAACTGAGAGAGAATAAATCATGACACGGATGTCTTGATGTGTAACCTGTTGCTGCAGGCCTTTCGTGATCAGAATTGTCTTCTCATGGCTGGCTCGCCTGCATGCATTTAGATCGTTGATAATTTATTCTTGGTAACATTTCTTATGCCAGATTGTTCAGGAGGACACTTTAAACAGAAAGATAATAAAATATCGTTAATGGTAAGGCCATATTTCTTATGAAATAGTGTTTCTAGGTAAGAGACATATCTTATGAAATAGTGTTTCTAGCTAAGAGACATTTCTTATGAAATAGTGTTTCTAGGTAAGAGACATATCTTATGAAATAGTGTTTCTAGCTAAGATACATTTCTTATGAAATAGTGTTTCTAGCTAAGAGGCCTTTCTTATGAAACATCGTTTATAGCTAAGAGACATTTCTTATGAAATAGTGTTTCTAGCTAAGAAGCATTTCTTATGAAATAGTGTTTCTAGCTAAGAAGCATTTCTTATGAAATAGTGTTTCTAGCTAAGAGGCATTTCTTATCAAATAGTGTTTCTAGCTAAGAAGCATTTCTTATGAAATAGTGTTTCTAGCTAATAGGCATTTCTTATGAAATAGTGTTTCTAGCTAATAGGCATTTCTTATGAAATATTGTCTCTAGCTAAGAGGAATTTCTTATGAAATAGTGTTTCTAACTAAGAGACATTTCTTATGAAATAGTGTTTCTAGCTAAGAGACATTTCTTATGAAATAGTGTTTCTAGTTAAGAGACATTTATTATGAAATAGTGTTTCTAGCTAAGAGGCATTTCTTGTGAAATAGTGTTTCTAGCTAAGAAGCATTTCTTATGAAATAGTGTTCTAGCTAAGAAGCATTTCTTATGAAAAGTGTTTCTAGCTAAGAGGCATTTCTTATGAAATAGTGTTTCTAGCTAAGAGGCATTTCTTATGAAATAGTGTTTCTAGCTAAGAAGCATTTCTTATGAAATAGTGTTTCTAGCTAAGATAAATTTCTAATGAAATAATGTTTCTAGAGGAATTTCTTATGAAATAGTGTTTCTAACTAAGAGACATTTCTTATGAAATAGTGTTTCTAGCTAAGAGACATTTCTTATGAAATAGTGTTTCTAGTTAAGAGACATTTATTATGAAATAGTGTTTCTAGCTAAGAGGCATTTCTTGTGAAATAGTGTTTCTAGCTAAGAAGCATTTCTTATGAAATAGTGTTTCTAGCTAAGAAGCATTTCTTATGAAAAGTGTTTCTAGCTAAGAGGCATTTCTTATGAAATAGTGTTTCTAGCTAAGAGGCATTTCTTATGAAATAGTGTTTCTAGCTAAGAAGCATTTCTTATGAAATAGTGTTTCTAGCTAAGATAAATTTCTAATGAAATAATGTTTCTAGCTAAGAGGCATCGCTTATGAAATATTGTTTCTAGCTAAGAGACATTTCTTATGAAATATTGTTTCTAGCTAAGAGTTCGTTCGTTCGCTTTCGTCAGCTTTGACCTCTGACGAAGTCCCACCCACTCAATTTTGTGGGACTGAATTATGCGTGTAAAGTCTGTTTTATCCCATTACAGGATGCCCCTCGCCATGCAGGCAGAATTACTCCGACTTCAGAGGTACTAATTTTTTAGGGAATTAGTAAAACCCAGGTGTCCTCGCCAGGGTACGAACCCCGGCTGTTGCCGTGGTAAGCCAACCGCCTATCGATTGCGCTTACCGGACACCCTAGCTAAGAGTCATTTCTTATGAAATATTGTTTCTAGCCAAGAGGCATTTCTTATGAAATAGTGTTTCTAGCTAAGAGGCATTTCTTATGAAATAGTGTTTCTAGCTAAGAGGCATTTCTTATGAAATATTGTTTCTAGCCAAGAGACATTCCTTATAAAACAGTGGTTTGTAGATAAGAGACATTCCTTATAAAATAGTGTTTTGTAGCTAAGAGACATTCCTTATAAAACAGTGGTTTGTAGATAAGAGACATTCCTTATAAAACAGTGGTTTGTAGATAAGAGACATTCCTTATAAAACAGTGGTTTGTAGCTAAGAGACATTCCTTATAAAACAGTGGTTTGTACATAAGAGGCATTCCTTATAAAACAGTGGTTTGTAGCTTAGAGACATTCCTTATAAAACAGTGGTTTGTAGATAAGAGACATTCCTTATAAAACAGTGGTTTGTAGATAAGAGACATCCTTATAAAACAGTGGTTTGTAGATAAGAGACATTCCTTATAAAACAATAGTTTGTAGCTAAGAGACATTCCTTATAAAACAGTGGTTTGTAGATAAGAGACATTCCTTATAAAACAATGGTTTGTAGCTAAGGGACATTCCTTATAAAACAGTGTTTTATAGCTAAGTGACATTCCTTATTTAGTAACGTTTAAAGAGGGACATTTCTTGTGGAATAATAGTTTTTTTTTTTTCTTGTGAAACCAGCGGGGCATTTGTTATACACTATTTCAAATAATATAAAGTAATAGTTTCTATACACTGTACGTGATCGAATGGTATTTTATTTACATCGTTCCTGAAGACAAAATGATAGCACTTGTATACTATTCTTTGTGACATTACGGTATGTCTTATACACTATAATTCGTTATAAATTGGTATTTCTTATGTTCATGACAAAATGGTATGTTAAAATATTGCACTTGACAAAACAGTTGTTTGCATATAATATATTCCACGGCAAACGGGTATTTCTTTTACGTCATCATTGATTACCATTACAGATGATTATTTCTTTCTCTCTATGAACTATTTCACAATGATAATAATTCGTATGCATTATCGTTCACGACAGCTGATCATTCATTCTGCAATATTATTATTTGGAGAACCGAAATGCATGTATTATATAACAAGCTTGATCACTGACAGCATTATCTGATAGATGGAATCCGAAACAAAAGTTACCTTTCAGAATATGTAAGAGACATCACATACTATATAGGCACTACTAATACAGGGCTATCATTATCATGTATCGTTTCTTGCAACGTAGTTGATCAATCAATCAAACAATCTTCTGCATGTTAAATAACTCAGAACTCTGCTTAACCTTAAATGTTTATTCACTTTGCTCCAGGATATTCGTTTCTGATTTCCTCCAGCTTCTGTTTGCTCGATAGTTCCTTCTCCCTCATGTTTCATGGGGGTCATGTCAGACGGCATTTACCTAAATGTTTTTGTAATTATTATTTTCCTTGCTGTCGCTGTGTCTCCTGTCTTCCAATAATGTTTTGTTATTTATTAGCTCAGTTATGTGTGGTATTCGCATCATTCTTCACTCTGTCACCGCAAGAGATCTGTCTGCCTGTAACACGGAGGGAAGTCCAGTGAGCTTGGGCAGCAGAGGCACTAGAACCCACATATGATTTTAGCCAGACGAGAACGGAGGTCAATTATGTGCGATTGTGTTCTGAGTTATTTGACTGTAAACGTGTAATTTGAGGGGAGCACTGTAAATCATCGCGAAAGCTGATTAAATGAAGATCCCCAGCTCTGGGCTCCCGCATTCTCGTCTGGAAATATCAACATACGAAACGGCTTCCTTCAAACATAATGTTATCTCCAGATTAGCCGTTATTAATACTTCGGGTCATTGTAGGTCATAGTGTGTTATGTCACGTGATGGATCCGCGTGCGGCGAGAGTAGCAAGATTCAGGAACAAATAACCTGCTAGAAATATCGGGCATCAGTAACATTGTTGTAGCAGTGTTTATCAACATGAACAACTCTCTAGCGCAGATTGTCAACATAAACAACTCTCTAGCAAAGGTTGTCAACATGAACAACTCTCTAGCGGTGCGTGTCAACATGAACAACTCTCTAGCAAAGATTGTCAACATGAACAACTTTCTAGCGGTGCGTGTCAACATGAACAACTCTCTAGCAAAGGTTGTCAACATGAACAACTCTCTAGCGGCGCGTGTCAACATGAACAACTCTCTAGCAAAGGTTGTCAACATGAACAACTCTCTAGCGGTGCTTGTCAACATGAACAACTCTCTAGCAAAGGTTGTCAACATGAACAACTCTCTAGCAAAGGTTGTCAACATGAACAACTCTCTAGCGGTGCTTGTCAACATGAACAACTCTCTAGCAAAGGTTGTCAACATGAACAACTCTCTAGCAAAGGTTGTCAACATGAACAACTCTCTAGCAAAGGTTGTCAACATGAACAACTCTCTAGCGGTGCTTGTCAACATGAACAACTCTCTAGCAAAGGTTGTCAACATGAACAACTCTCTAGCAAAGGTTGTCAACATGAACAACTCTCTAGCAAAGGTTGTCAACATGAGCAACTTTCTAGCAAAGGTTGTCAACATGAACAACTCTCTAGCAAAGGTTGTCAACATGAACAACTCTCTAGCGGCGCGTGTCAACATGAACAACTCTCTAGCAAAGGTTGTCAACATGAACAACTCTCTAGCAAAGGTTGTCAACATGAACAACTCTCTAGCAAAGGTTGTCAACATGAACAACTCTCTAGCGGCGCGTGTCAACATGAACAACTCTCTAGCAAAGGTTGTCAACATGAACAACTATCTAGCGGTGCGTGTCAACATGAACAACTCTCTAGCAAAGATTGTCAACATGAACAACTAACTCTCTAGCAAAGGTTGTCAACATGAACAACTCTCTAACAAAGGTTGTCAACATGAGCAACTTTCTAGCAAAGGTTGTCAACATGAACAACTCTCTAGCAAAGGTTGTCAACATGAACAAATCTCTACCAAAGGTTGTCAACATGAGCAACTTTCTAGCAAAGGTTGTCAACATGAACAACTCTCTAACAAAGGTTGTCAACATGAACAACTATCTAGCAAAGGTTGTCAACATGAGCAACTTTCTAGCAAAGGTTGTCAACATGAACAACTCTCTAGCAAAGGTTGTCAACATGAACAACTCTCTTGCAAAGGTTGTCAACATGAACAACTCTCAGGCGGTGCTTGTCAACATGAACAACTCTCTAGCGGTGCTTGTCAACATGAACAACTCTCTAGCGGTGCTTGTCAACATGAACAACTTTCTAGCACAGATTGTCAACATGAACAACTTTCTAGCAAACATTGTCAACATAAACAACTCTCTAGCAAACATTGTCAACATAAACAACTCTCAGGCGGTGCTTGTCAACATGAACAACTTCTAGCAAACATTGTCAACATAAACAACTCTCAGGCGGTGCTTGTCAACATGAACAACTTTCTAGCAAACATTGTCAACATAAACAACTCTCAGGCGGTGCTTGTCAACATGAACAACTTTCTAGCAAACATTGTCAACATAAACAACTCTCTAGCAAACATTGTCAACATAAACAACTCTCAGGCGGTGCTTGTCAACATGAACAACTTTCTAGCACGGATTGTCAACATGAACAACTTTCTAGCACAGATTGTCAACATGAACAACTTTCTAGCACAGATTGTCAACATGAACAACTCTCTAGCAAAGATTGTCAACATGAACAACTTTCTAGCAAACATTGCCAACATAAACAACTCTCTAGCAAACATTGTCAACATAAACAACTCTCAGGCGGTGCTTGTCAGCATGAACAACTCTCTAGCGGTGCTTGTCAACATGAACAACTCTCTAGCAAACATTGTCAACATAAACAACTCTCTTGCGGTGCTTGTCAACATGAACAACACTCTAGCAAACATTGTCAACATGAACAACTCTCTAGCGGTGCTTGCCAACATGAACAACTCTCTAGCAAACATTGTCAACATGAACAACTCTCTAGCGGTGCTTGTCAACATGAACAACTCTCTAGCAAACATTGTCAACATGAACAACTCTCTAGCGGTGCTTGTCAACATGAACAACTCCCTAGCACAGATTGTCAACATGAACAACTCTCTAGCACAGATTGTCAACATGAACAACTCCCTAGCACAGATTGTCAACATGAACAACTCTCTAGCGGTGCTTGTCAACATGAACAACTCTCTAGCACAGATTGTCAACATGAACAACTCCCTAGCACAGATTGTCAACATGAACAACTCTCTAGCGGTGCTTGTCAACATGAACAACTCCCTAGCACAGATTGTCAACATGAACAACTCCCTAGCACAGATTGTCAACATGAACAACTCCCTAGCACAGATTGTCAACATGAACAACTCCCTAGCACAGATTGTCAACATGAACAACTCTCTAGCACAGATTGTCAACATGAACAACTCTCTAACGGTGCTATGAATACGAACTCTCTCAACACAACAAAGTGAACATAAGAAATACCTTATACTTCTTTGAGTATATAAAAGATCAACTGAAGAAAATATGGCAGCACAAGATAAACAACTATAAAATGATCCATCTAAGTTGTATGCAGATAGAAGTGCTAATGTTCAGTGAATCTGTCAACCATCTACAGTAAATTAATTAATTAATTTTAAAACACGATTTTAGACGTAAACACCAGGGTTGTGTGATGGCAATATTAATAGCCCGAATACAATTGCAGCTGCAACATATAACATATGTCTCCATTGTTTTATTCTGGAGTTCATATGTACGGGAACATAGAGTGCCGACTAGATGCCATAGAAACAAGAATGACTAAGGATCTTAGGTTTAACTGGACTGAAAAGGAGGCCCGCCTATAGCATCTGAGCTGAATGCGAACACTTGATCAACGGATGACATGCATGAGTCAGGATCTGGGAACAACAGAGATAAATGATCAAGACCCTGCTTCACTTACCAACGGTGCTTCAGGAAACAGACTATCTAGTCTGACCAAGCCAGTAGAAATCGAAGAGGGAAGGCACCCAGGCACTCAAAAATGGCCGTAGTTGGATGTCTTGGGCGTAAACATGAACAGAAAGTACAACACAACTCATCTTCGCCCACCCAAAATACTTTTAACGGCGGGTGGTGTGTAGAACTTTACTCCCATTAGTAGAAGTAGACATCGGGTGTGCTGTCACCAGATTTGTTTAATATGTATAGTGAGATTATTTTAAGATCCATAAAGAGCATGCCTGGAATAACAATCGGTGGTCATAATATAAATAATCTAATATATGCTAATGATACAGTCTTAATCGCTAAGAGTGAAATTGAGTTACAAGAAATGTTAGTCATTATAGTGAAAGAAAGCAAAAATAAAGGACTCAGTCTTAATAGTAAAAGGACAGAAGTAATGGTAGCAACAAAGAAAAAGTCAGCACCTCAGTGCAAAATAAAGACAAGTGGAACAATATTAAAACAGGTAAATGAATTTAAATATTTGGGAACTTTGTTAACCTCAGACGGAAGATGTACAACAGAGATGAGGTGCAGAATGGCTCAGGCAAAAACAGCTTTCCAAAGGATGAGGAAGATACTGTGCAATCCATTTTTGACAATAGAAACAAGAAAAAGAGTTCTTAAATGTTATGTATAGCCAGTCTTAACATATGGACGTGAATCATGGACAATAGGACAACAGACAAGGAAATCACTGAAGTCTGTAGAAATGTTGAGAATACCATGGACAACTAAGAAGAGTAATGAAGATGTTCTGAAAGAGGCCAAAGCAAAAAGAGAGTTCATTTCCAATATTAGGAAGAAACAATCATCATTTTTTTGGTCATGTAATGAGAAGTGAACAGCTGGAATATATTGTAACAACTGGGAAAACTGAGGGACGAAGAGATAGAGAGAAGCAATGAGAAAAGATACCAGACAGCTTAAAAGAATGGCTTGACAGAAATTCAACTACATAAATAATAAATAATTGTCGAGATCGTTAGTTGTGAAGAGACATGAGCACCTACGCTAGCAGGCCCGATACTTGATGATGATGATGATAATGAGACATTGAGTGAAAGCCAGAAAGAATAGCATAATTTGAAGAGGCCGTAATTCTCTATTTCAACTCTCTCTCTCTCTCTCTCTCTCTCTCTCTCTCTCTCTCTCTCTCTCTCTCTCTCTCTCTCTCTCTCTCCTCCATGTGTGTGTCTCACTCTCTGTACTGTTTACTATAATTCTTTCTCCGTATATCCTCCACTCCCCAGCCGTGCCCAGTGTTACTCTGCGAAAAAAAAACCTGTTCTAAAATTAACATCATGTATGTTTCAGTAAGGAAGGACATTCAACAGCAGCAACAGCTGCATAGACAATTTGATCCCCAACAATGTCAAGATAAATTCTGTTCAATGATTGATTGTGTGGCCATTAAATAAGCTCAACTCGGGAGCCAATCTGTATTAACACAAGATTAAACAACCAAACAAGGTTTGTTAGCATTTCAAGACAAGCAGTCGATACTACTGCTATACAATGTATAGGTTAATGTTGTCCCGCAACGTAATGTTGTAATGAAGTGAATTTGCTCTCTGATGAACTTCGGCATGCTCTCTCTCTCTCTCTCTCTCTCTCTCTCTCTCTCTCTCTCTCTCTCTCTCTCTCTTTCACACACCTCTCTCTATCTCTCTCTGTCTTACTATCCATCCATATGTCTCATATCTCACTCATTATCTCTCTCTTTCACACACTTCTCTCTATCTTACTCGTCTCTATCTTACTATCCCTCCATATTTATCATTATATATCTCTCTTTACACACACACACACACATGCATACATACATATATATATATATATATATATATATATATATATATATATATATATATATATATATATATATATATCATCATGTGCCATCCTTGTTGGCATAGGAGAATAGGCGATCATCTCTTGGCATTCTTTCCAGATAGCAAACCAATTCATTTGTTGTGTGTATATAGTTCAGAATTGAATCCATGCTCAATCTCTCTCATTCAACATCATTTTTTATAATTCTGTCTCTTCTGGTCACTCAAAATACCTTTCTTAAATATCTATCTTCTGTTGTGACTTCCTTTTAATCCTCTCAACTCCGGTCGCAGCATACGGCACTCACAAGAGATAGAGGTCAAGGCAGCAAGATGCGTAGAGATGCGAAGCTGCTGTAAAGCTGATGATAATAGCAATACTAAAAAAAAAAGGAAGAAAAAAAGTGGTATGGTGACAGCTTTACGTGGTAATGGACGAAACAAAAGTCAACGTTTCGGCTCGTCCAGATGAAGGCCTACTTGGCTTGATGAGAGAGGCAAGAGCAGCAGGAATCGGCTCCCTCAATGAGATAGAACTGCTTGCACAGAACAGAGACAGATGGCGAGATTTGATAAAATATCTTTAAAAGGAAACTGCTAGAACAAAAATTCATATAGGAGAAGGTGTATCTTGGTCTACGCCCTATGGGCCGGTTACGGCTCGAAAGGTCAATAGATAGATAGATAGAATGTTTCTAAGTCTATTGAATGGCTGGACTGACATGCCTATTTTAGTAGATGCCTCTTGTTCACTGTCGCTATTTGATGAAATATAGCTCCCCAGGTATTTAAAGTGATCCACTTCTTCTAGTCCCACTCCTCTGAATGTAACGTTCTTTATACTTTTGTCATGTATTCTCATAATTTTAGTTTTCTCCTATGTGTGTGTCTTGCCTACTGTGTTAGCCAACTGACCTACTCTGTTTTCTCCTATGTTTGTGTCTTGGTGACAGTGGGCAAGCATTCCAACATCGTCTGCAAAGTCAGTATCTTCAAGATGTCCGGCGAGACTCCATGTAATTCCTCTTGGTCGGTCTGTCGCCAATCACCATTAGCGTGATCCAGCCCGTAACCTTATGGAGAAGAATATTCTTTCTTTGTTGGAGAACACTCGGCAAAATATCTTCCCAGGTACTAACAGCTGTTTTATACTTCTCCAGTTTTCACAATGACTGAGCCACCCCCCCCCCCTTTTTAAGGAATTTGATTGGCTTTAGTTGGTTACCGGTATTATAACGTGGTGTAGTCGTTGACGATTTTTTCGAAGGAAGGACTGAAGATTGACGGTTTTAAAGGAATGAGTTAAATAAAGACTGGTTGCTGGATGTTTTTAAAGGAATGAGTTGAATAAAGACTGGTTGCTGGATGTTTTTAAAGGAATGAGTTAAATAAAGACTGGTTGCTGGATGTTTTTAAAGGAATGGGTTAAATAAAGACTGGTTGCTGGATGTTTTTAAAGGAATGAGTTAAATAAAGACTGGTTGCTGGATGTTTTTAAAGGAATGAGTTGAATAAAGACTGGTTGCTGGATGTTTTTAAAGGAATGAGTTGAATAAAGACTGGTTGCTGGATGTTTTTAAAGGAATGAGTTAAATAAAGACTGGTTGCTGGATGTTTTTAAAGGAATGAGTTAAATAAAGACTGGTTGCTGGATGTTTTTAAAGGAATGAGTTGAATAAAGACTGGTTGCTGGATGTTTTTAAAGGAATGAGTTGAATAAAGACTGGTTGCTGGATGTTTTTAAAGGAATGAGTTGAATAAAGACTGGTTGCTGGATGTTTTTAAAGGAATGAGTTGAATAAAGACTGGTTGCTGGATGTTTTTAAAGGAATTAGTTGAATAAAGACTGGTTGCTGGATGTTTTTAAAGGAATGACTGATAAAAGACTTGATTGCTGATGAAGGACTATTGTAAGAAAAAATAACAATAGTAATAATAATTAATAAATAAAAGCAGACCGACAATGTAAGAAACAAAAGTGCAAAAAAATGTCTGAATAAGGATATTTTATAGTCGTTTAAAATATGTCTCCAACCCAATCGATTTACGTTATCAGTAATCTTGTAGAAACAAGTAATCAATTACATTCACACCACAAACCTTGGTGATGACATGTTTCAGATATTCTTACTTAGAGATCCTCATCTTTATCCCATGGGTTTCCATGTTTAGAAATGAGAAATACTGTGTGTTTTTTTTACAGCTTATACAAGTAAGTTTCAGTCCAATTACGTGACTCTCAGAGACAAGGTCTTCGATTCACTTGGGGAGGTGTGTGGTCCACGGTGAAGTCTATTGTTGCAATCTACATCGAAATCTACGATCAGAGAGCGATGAAAAAGATGTTTCAAATAGAGTCACTGAACTAAAATAAGAGCAAATCTACTACCACAGCGGCACTAACTAAAAATGACTGATCGCTTTCAGTCGGCTTTTGGGAGTTTTAGTTGTTACAAGTCTCGTTTTCAGTCGAGGATTAGTTACAAGTCTCGTTTTCAGTCGGGTTTTAGTTACTTCAAGTCTCTTTTTTTACAGTCGGGTTTTAGTTACTACAGGTTTTACAGATTTATGGGCTTTCATTTGGACGGTTATAGATGTATATAATGTTCTCTGTATTTTTGTACCCGTTGAAGATCTTTTTATAGTCGGAGCTGTTTTCTTCTCCTTTAACTGTGTTTTAGCCAACAAAACTAAGATGTCCTACTTGGCTTTAATTTGCTGTCCAACAAGCTGTAATAGAGGAGAAATGTAAAGCCAGGACGGTCTTTAACATGTGACTGACTTGATAGCCCAGTTCGCTAACCTTCGCCACTGCTCACATTCAATGCCCCCTGAAAGTAAGAATCAAAGACAGTGTTATTGTTTCAAGGTAAAGGCAGACTCACATCAAATATTAAGGAAGTCAATTGTTTTTACACCTACTGCTCTGATTCGGGCATATGCTTAGTGTTATACGTTTATGTATACATATCATTTGTGATTAAGTATTACTCTATTTGTAGGATAGCAAGAAAGTTAGAACAAAAACTGAACAGCCGCTGTATAATAGTTCACGCAGGCTTCAGACATAGCAAAGGTAGCCGAGACCACATATTTAACATCAGAAACATATTTGATAAGTGTAGGAAATACAACTTATAACTGCATACATGCTTCATAGATTACAGCAATGCCTTTGACTGCGTGCAACACCAGAAAAAACGGAATATCGTGAAAGATATGGGCTTTCCAGCGTACCTAATAGAACTTATCGAATCACGGTATCATGAACAGCAAGCCGCGATAAGAATAGCATGCAATACATCAAATTGGTTTGGAATACAAAAAAGTGGTGAGGCAGGGAAACATTCTCTCTCCATACCTGTTCAACATCTATGCTGAAAACATAATGGAAAAGTCAGAGACGATGATAGATTTGTGAAGTTCGATCCTTTCACAATAAATGTCAACATCAGTCCAGAACTCAGGTACACTAATGACACAGTGCTCCTCTCAAACGGTGCAGAAGGATTAAAAGCGACAACTGCGTGTGTTAAAAACACAGTGAATAGAAAAACATAAAACTTAACTTACAGAAAACTAAAAGTTGACAAAACAAAAAGCCAAAATCATCATCAACAATGAAGAACTTTAAAATTTAACAAACTATAAATGTATGGGATCTATCGTAACTAACAATGGAGACTGGCAGAAAGTGATCAAAAGAATAGCATACATGTGGCACAACACCAGTAAGACAGAAAAATAAAAATTATAAGGACATCTTTCCGATAGCAACATACGGTTGTGAATCATGGACAATCTCGTAAACAGGAATGAATATAATATATTCTTTCAAAACAAAATGTTACAGAATCATTAAGATATATTTGATAATGAAAATGGGCAATGAAGACGTATTAAAAGATGTAAACATTATAAACTAACTTATAAACACTGTTGTACAGAAGAAATTAAAATGCTATGGCCAAGTCAAAAGACCCAGCTGGCTGGAAAGAACAATAATGGGAGGCATGATTCATGGGCGACGCATCAGGACAGACCAAGAAATATGTGGTTTCAAAACATCAAGGAGACCTTGAACATGACAACAGAAGTGGGAGATCTGGTTAGAGACGGATATTCTTTCAGACGGGCTGTGGTAAATGCAACGTTCTGCAAATGACATGCCACCTGATGATGATGATGATTTACTTTTTTTTAAAATTATTATTTATTTAAGCTTATTAAAATGTGTGAGTGTGTGCGCGCGCGCGCGTGTGTATATATATATATATATTCTCGCTTTTTAAAATTATTTTTTAACGTTTTAATTCAGAGAGTTGGTAATGTTATTATATGTAGTCAACTAATTCGTGTGCTGCAGACTGCGAACTCAAGGTGAGTGCGTCGTTATGCCAGCACGCAACCTTCAAAGCAATTCTCACTTTTGAGCTACTTTGTTTTGAAACATCTTGCGATTAGAAAAGAACAGGTGGATAGAAAAATAGAAGCAGAAAGTACGTGAGAACGACTTTAGTGTGTCAGTGGTGCTGAATTAATTGTACAGACATCCACTTCTTTATGAACACACATAACAGCAGTGGAGCTGCGCTGTTGTAGTGGAGGATTTGTTTTTACCGACAGGAGGACGCGCGGAAACTGCGGCTGTACGGAACCGTGACGTTAACCACTAGAAGCATCGATCACTTTTCTACACAGCCTGTCCCGCCCTGCTTTTGAGGTTGGTGGTGGCGGGCGCCACCGCCCGGTGAGTAGGGTAATCTGGTGATCAATAAGATTAGAGGACTGGCATGTGAGATATTTGTCCTGATCTTCTCTGACAAAGTTTGCTTACAGAGGCGATGTCCTCCTAATAAGGACTTCATTGAGGGAAACAAAGGAAGGCTTTGAGAAGATGAGCAGAATTGACTGCTGGAGGCATGGATTTGTGATCATCTTGAGACTGGGTGCAAGGGCGAGGTTGCCCACGGAAACCGATGAAAGGAGCAGCCAATTAAAATGTATTACAAACAGCATTGATCAGCAGTTGAAGCGTCATTCCCTTTCCGGCCATATATTGTGTAATTCTCAATGTTCACGTTCTTATGTGCTATCTAGTTGATTTATGATTACATGACCTGGTTACAAGTCGGCAAAACGAGGTATAATGCAGAACAAACGTTCGAGGTGATCACAATTTTGTTTTGTTTTTTTCTGTTCGCAGTTTAATTTTCCGTCAAGGTGCAGTTCCAATCTGCCTTTACACTCTGATGTCTATTACTGAAGCTTTGATGTCTATTACTGAAGCTTTGATGTCTATTACTGAAGCTCAGATGCATATTACTGAATCTCTGATGTCTATTACTGATGCTCGGATGTCTATTACTGAATCTATGATGTCTATTACTGAAGCTCTGATATCTGTTACTGAATCTATGATGTTTATTAATGAAGCTCTGATATATATTACTGAAGCTCTGATGTATATTACTGAATCTATGGTGTCTATTACTGAATCTCTGATGTTTATTACTGAAGTTCTGATGTTTATTACTGAAGTTCTGATGTTTATTACTGAAATTCTGATGTCTATTACTGAAGTTCTGATGTTTATTACTGAAATTCTGATGTCTATTACTGAAGTTCTGATGTTTATTACTGAAATTCTGATGTCTATTACTGAAGTTCTGATGTTTATTACTGAAGTTATGATGTCTATTACTGAATCTATGTTGTTATGGTTATGGAAGAAAGGTTATGGAATGGTTATGTATAAAGCTTTTTTTTTTTTTTAATGTCCTTTACTTCACGGATTTGACTAAAGACGTGATCCTTGAAGTTACAGTCATTGATGTGACTAGAATCTTTTACCTGGCCTGGTATAAAATTGTCCCATATCTTTGTGTCGCCTTCGACCTCAACAATCTTGTCTGTTAGAAATATATCTCAGGGTTCTCTTCTGCCAATTCTCTCTCGAGACATGTGACTGCTTCTGATATGGCATAGACGTTAAGATGGAAGAGAAAGGAAGAAAAAAAGGGGGGCGGGGTGGAGGTGGAGAGAGAGAGAGATGTATATTTTGCTTTGCCTTTTCTACATGTAGTTAATGATTGGTCCTTTGTCATGTCAATTATTTTGTTTATGATCTTGTCTTTTCTGGTCACTGCGACATTTTCCTCGATCATATCATCTATGTAGGAACTCACTTTGACTCTACTTTATCCTAATGATCACGTTTGCCGCTGCTAGCATAAGGCGATGATGAACGTTCTTTGTTAGGAAATATCTCTTTCTGGGCGCTGATAGAGAAGGCATCCCTGTTGTGATCCAAATGTTATAAGAAAGATATGAGAGGGAAGGAGGGAAGGAAGGAAGGAAGGAAGGAAGGAAGGAAGGACGGAAGGAATGAAGGAAGGAAGGGAGATTATCACTTGTCATAATATATAGGGCACCTGGTATTAGTGCCTATATGGCTATAACCATCAGCAGATATTTAATGTAGTCAGTATTACACATGTGCCGCATTTGTTTCCTAAAATAACCCATCATGAAAAGACTAAAGTCATGAAAAGTTTAATTCCAACAAGTGACAAAATATACATGGAAAACAAACCAGTAGAAGAGATCGATCACTTCATCTATCTTGGAAGTCACATTGATCGAGAAGGGGATACGAGCAAAGAAATTAGAATCAGACTGGCTAAAGCAGCAATGTCTTTCAGAAGCCTTGAAAAGTTGTGGAAATCAAAACTCATTAGCACAAACACAAACTTAGGCTATTCAATCAAATGTACTATCAACCCTTACGTATGCGTGTGAAAGCTGGAAAACAACAAGAGATATAGAAACAAAGTTGAACGCATTCGAAAATAAATGTCTAAGGAAAATACTTGGTATAGAATGGAACGAATCAAACAACGAGGAAATTAGAGAAATCGCCAATCAACCACTAATATCTTCAGTAATAAAGAAAAGACGATGGTCATACGTTGGACATGTGATGAGAAGAGATAATAATCGAATAGCAAAGCAAGCCCTCATATGGGAAACAACAGGTAAAAGAAAAAGAGGAAGACCCAGGGAGACACTGAGAAGAACATTGATGAGAGAGGCAAGAGCAGCAGGAATCGGCTCCCTCAATGAGATAGAACTGCTTGCACAGAACAGAGACAGATGGCGAGATTTGATAAAATATCTTTAAAAGAAAACTGCTAGAACAAAAATTCATATAGGAGAAGTGTATCTTGGTCTACGCCTATGGGCCGGTTACGGCTCGAAAGGTCAATAGATAGAGAAATGTAAGGCTGAGTAAACCAAAAAGCTGTCGTTCGAACTCAGTGGACGAGTCCACTAACTCTTACTCTAAATCATTGTATAATCTGCAACATAATTCAATGAGGCATTCGATTACTCAACTGAGCCATTATTATTTTTTATTTTTTTAACATTTACTTTCTTTTTGTCTACAAATGTAATTTATATGTTCTTATTGTATTCGCCTTTTCTACCAATTGAACTGGCCAGGCGATTGCAGAAATTCAGCTCTAACCCGTTATATTTCGTGTAATCGTTGTAGGTTCTAATTATTCTCCTGTTTCGCCGCATTATTATTTTCTGCCAACGTCATAGTCCCTCTATTCTTTCAAGTCCGGAAAGTATAGCAACGAAAACATTGCTACAATAAGTGTTTTGTCTCGAACATTGCGGTGTGTGTGCGTGCGCGCGTGCGTACGTGTGTTCGTGCATGCGTGTGTTTACGCCCCCGCATATGTACACATATCCATAGAAGTGTGGTAGTGTGAATTCTATGTTAACATCACTTAATGAAAGAACGATTCCTTATGCGCGGTCCCTCATA
The DNA here is from genome assembly GCA_032433765.1 of Megaustenia siamemsis. NCBI lineage: Eukaryota > Metazoa > Mollusca > Gastropoda > Stylommatophora > Ariophantidae > Megaustenia > Megaustenia siamemsis. The sequence goes on along the minus strand of JAVIAB010000108.1, from coordinate 43,106,162 downwards.
TACTTATTACGAGCCGAATCTCCGTCATATGACGGATTGGAATCAAGCATGGTTTTCCACTTTGCAAGTAGACTATTGTGAGGATAGTGTTGACCTGTTGGAGAAAGCCTAGTAGAGTATGGTACTGAAATCGGATACAATACAACCGAACTCATATAGTAAGATGACTGTATGTCCTTTAATGTCCAAAATAAACCTCTACCTGCATGATGTGTGTCAGCGTTGGGGTTGTGACGAGCGTTTTCTTCGTCTTTAAAGAAGAAATAGAGCTTGTTATTTTGGTTTTCTTTTCCTTATGTTCAATAATATATCAGCCCAATAATTGCGTCTTTACTTTCTATAAACATCGTTGAAAACTAATATTAGTCTTTACTTTGAATATCTGTAGTGAACATTTTATATCAATAATATAGACATATCTCACGTAGCAAATTGTGTTTGCGTTGCAATTTTGCGACGGTTTTTCGATCTGAGTTCTCCGTTTATGTTTTTGAGGCCATGAACAAATGTATTATCGGTACAGTTTGTCTGCTGTAGTTGAAGTCTTTAAATATGATCCTCGTCGATGCAGCCAAAAGGTGTAGCATCCATCTGTTAAGTATTTATCAGCTTCATCAAGTAAACACAACGAGCCTTCAACAAACGTTGTGAGAACACCAGACCCAAGGGTCGACCACTAAAAAGATGGTCGATGGAATATTAGAAGCACTAGGAAACATAACAGCAGCAGAGGCGAACAGAAGAGCAAAAGACCGCAAATTGAATCTCCCCTCGACGCTGAAATGCAGATGAGGAAGAGAAGAAGAAGAAGAAGATCAAGTATGCCCACGTTGCATGTCAACAGCGCCTATGTGCACAATGTTCGCATCTATAAGTGGCTATTCTAATCGACAAGTTCATCGTTAACTATTGCGTGAGGTAACTGTGTAGTCGTATACAATTACTGAAGTCAGTCATTGTGTTTATTATAATATGAGTATGTCTGTATGCGTGTGCGTACGAACGTAAATTTTGTTGTCCACAAGCCATAACAGCACGACATAAAAGTGATGTGATATTTATTCCCAAAGTTTGAGTGTACATTATGTGGCCCTTTATTTTTTCCTGTACAGAAATTATGTGCCCTCCCTTTCTTCTTTCCTTTCTTCCTCCTCCACTCTATATTTATATAAGGATTTATAACACGTTGGTATATGTATCTCTCCATAATGAACCCAACATTTCATTTGGTATCTCCTCAGCAACCGATCATCGTCATTAACTTCTCATTAATCATTCATTCAAACGCGATGTACCTACCGCTGTCCGCATGTCCAGGCAGTATTATGAAAGTATAATGGGACATTCTCGTATAGCAGATAATGTAATTATTATATTGATGTGTAGCCAACATAAATCCCTCACTGAATAAATATTTGTCTATGGATATTAGTATATGGTTTATTGGAATTATCATCATCATATTGTGTCGTCTACGCATCGAAGTTAGGCTACCATGAATCGCCTTTTCACTTTGTCTCTTGGCGTGATGGTGCAATTTGTCGCAGGTTCTCGTGTCCATCTCCTCTTGTTGTCAGTCCATTTTAGTCCATGTCTATCTGTTTTGCCTGCATATTATCGCTTCTAAAATGACTTTCTATAGGTTACTGTGCATATTACTCTTTATGGGACCTATACATTTCACCTGGCTTGTTCGAATTGCGTTAAATAGTTCTTGCTTCACTGTCAGCTGTTCTATTTTCACTGTCGGCTGTTCTATCCCCACTGTCAGCCGTTCTGTCTTCACTGTCAGCTGTTCTATCTTCACTGTCAGCTGTTCTATCCTTACTGTCAGCTGTTCTTTCTTCGCTGTCAGCTGTTCTATCTTTAATGTCAGCTGTTCTATCTTTACTGTCAGCTGTTCTTTCTTCGCTGTCAGCTGTTCTATCTTTACTGTCAGCTGTTCTATCTTTACTGTCAGCTGTTCTTTCTTCGCTGTCAGCTGTTCTATCTTTAATGTCAGCTGTTCTATCTTTACTGTCAGCTGTTCTTTCTTCGCTGTCAGCTGTTCTATCTTTACTGTCAGCTGTTCTTTCTTCGCTGTCAGATGTTCTATCTTTACTGTCAGCTGTTCTATCTTTACTGTCAGCTGTTCTGTCTTCACTGTCAGCTGTTCTATCTTTACTGTCAGCTGTTCTTTCTTTACTGTCAGCTGTCCTCTCTTCACTGTCAGCTGTTCTTTCTTCGCTATCAGCTGTTCTATATTCACTGTCAGCTGTCATATCTTCACTGTCAGCTGTCATATCTTCACTGTCAGCTGTTCTATTTTCACTGTCAGCTGTCCTTTCTTCACTGTCAGCTGTTCTTTCTTCGCTGTCAGCTGTTCTATCTTTACTGTCAGCTGTTCTATCGTTACTGTCAGCTGTTCTATCTTTACTGTCAGCTGTTCTGTCTTCACTGTCAGCTGTTCTATCTTTACTGTCAGCTGTTCTATGTTTACTGTCAGCTGTTATATCTTCACTATCAGCTGTCCTTTCTTCACTGTCAGCTGTTCTTTCTTAAGTTAATTATTTCTTTTCTTCTCCATCCGTCCTTCCCATCCTTATATAAATCCACATTTCAAGGGTAACAGTGTTCTTCTATGTTTTCTTATTGTGTGTTCATGTTTCTGCACCAAACAGGAATGTTGAGCAGCTATGACAATGTACTATTATCAATTTTAGTACTTGTCTTATTTGCTTTTATGTGAATAAATAGTTCATGTTGTTAAAGTGTTTTTGCCATTCTTATTCTTGTGTTTATTTATGTGTTTCGACACTTGTCGTGACATGGTCCAGACAGCCATATATTCTTGAACTCTCTCCAAGTTTTTTCTACCTACCTTGATATTTTGCATGTTCCAAGCATAGACGTAAGTCTGAAAGTGGCACATTCCTCTAAGTGGTTAGTGGGGTAATTTGTTGGTTGGTTCAATAATTGGCTTTATTATTTTATTTTGGGTAGTTCGTTGGTTGATCGGCTTTTTCGTTTACTCTGTATTTAGTTGATTTCTTTGGTTTGCTGCTTACTTCACTGGCGGGCTCGTTCGTTGATTGTAGAGACGATCGTTGATATACAGAACCGAGAAACACAATGTGAATGCTTGATCTCAGGAGAAAATCCTATGAATGCTTGATGATCTCAGGAGAAACTCACTCTGAATGCGTGATGATCTCAGGAGAAACTCAGTGTGAATGCGTGATGATCTCAGGAGAAACTCAATATGAATGCGTGATGATCTCAGGAGAAAATCTATATGAATGCGTGATGATCTCAGGCGAAACTCAGTGTGAATGCGTGATGATCTGAGGAGAGACTCAATGTGAATGCTTGATGATCTCGGGAGAAACTCAATGTGGATGCGTGATGATCTCAGGAGAAACTCAGTGTGAATGCGTGATGATCTCAGGAGAAACTCAATATGAATGCGTGATGATCTCAGGAGAAAATCTATATGAATGCGTGATGATCTCAGGCGAAACTCAGTGTGAATGCGTGATGATCTGAGGAGAGACTCAATGTGAATGCTTGATGATCTCGGGAGAAACTCAATGTGGATGCATGATGATCCCATCAGAAACTCAATGCGAATGTTTGATCTCAAGAGAAACGCAATGTGAATACATAATGATATCAGGAGAAACTCGATTCGAATGTTTGATCTCAGGAGAAATTCAATATGAATGCGTGATGATCTCAGGAGAAACTTAATGTGAATACGAGATGATCTCAGGACAAACTTAATGTGAATGCTTAATGATTTCAGGAGAAACTCAGTGTGACTGCATGATGATCTAAGGGGAAACTCAATGTGAATGCACGAGGATTTCAGGAGAAATTCAATGTGAATGCATAATGATCTCACGAGAAACTCAATGTGTATGCAAGAAGATCTCAGGGGAAACTCAATGTGAATGTATAATGACTTTCAGGAGGAACTCAATGTGAACGTCTGATGCACAGCTGTTTATTTTTATCTCAAAGTGGCAGTTTTGTTCTAAACTTTAAAAAAACAGCGCCTCATTTCGAATGATGAAATCATGAGTCTAGTACAATTTCCTCAATCTTAAAAGTGATACTCTCAAGAAGTTGTTTTGATTGGTGAAACCACAAACGAAATTTCACATTTTTAGTTAAGGTGAATATTTTTTTATGAATTATATTTTCGTTGTAACAAAAAGATCAAATAATTTCGAGTCTGGAGTTTAAGGGTATAATTTTCATTTGTAAACCTCTAAAGTTTTTACATTTTAAGACACAGCTTCTTCTAATCACCATAAGTATATAACAGATGGAGCATGTGTATTTTATACTTCTGGAGAGACACAAGTGATCAAATGAACTGAAACATCAGTGAAAATCAGCTGTGAATGATCTCAGAGCAAGAAAGAACGATCACCTGACTATTTCTCGTTCGTATTTGATTATACTAGGCAGTCGAGTGTTTGATTATACTAGACAGTCGAGTGTTTGATTATACTAGACAGTCGAGTTTATTATTATACTAGGCAGTCGAGTTTATTATTATACTAGACAGTCGAGTGTTTGATTATACTAGACAGTCGAGTTTTTTTATTATACTAGACAGTCGAGTTTATTATTATACTAGGCAGTCGAATTTTTTATTATACTAGGCAGTCGAATTTTTGATTATACTAGACACTCGAGTTTTTTATTATACTAGACAGTCGAATTTTTTATTATACTAGACTCTCGAGTTTTTGATTATACTAGACAGTCGAGTTTGTTATTATACTAGGCAGTCGAATTTTTTATTGTACTAGACAGTCGAGTTTTTTTAATTGTACTAGACAGTCTAGTTTTTTATTATACTAGGCAGTCGAGTTTTTGATTGTACTAGACAGTCGAGTTTTTTATTGTACTAGACAGTCTAGTTTTTTTTTTTTTATTATACTAGGCAGTCGAGTTTTTGATTGTACTAGACAGTCGAGTTTTTTTTTTTTTTGATTGTACTAGACAGTCGAGTTTTTTTATTGTACTAGACAGTCAAGTTTTTTTATTGTACTAGACAGTCGAGTCTTTGATTGTACTAGACAGTCGAGTTTTTAATTGTACTAGACAGTCAAGTCTTTGATTGTACCAGACAGTCGATTCGTTGATTGTACCAGACAGTCGAGTCTTTGATTGTACTGGACAGTCGAGTTTTTGATTGTACTAGACACTCGAGTCTTAATTTGTACTAGACAGTCGAGTTTGTCTCCACCTCAAGATCACATATAACAAGTCGAAACTCCCATCTTCTCTTGTGGTCTTCAACCTGGGACATGTAGATTGTGCGGCCATGATCCTAACTGCTGCGGCCCTATATGTGGTTTGTTACTTTGTTAGAATGCGTCACACTCCAGCGACATTGTATATTGAAATTTGGTTTGTTTGTCGTTCTTTTGTTATAGAAGGCCCCGGTATCACTACAAACGAATTAAAATCCATAATTGCTCAACCGCCCGTGCCAGTGTAATCATCCGAATTAATATATCATCTCCCAAACAAAGAAAGGTAACTGTAGTCCCCATCGTAACAGTTTCAGCACACGAGAAAAGACATAAGGCGAAACCGCGCAGAAAGTGAACACAGCCGACTGTTCCCTGCCATACGATATCATCATTCATCGTAAAGATTTGGAATATCGATACATGATCAAAACGGATGAGACACACAGCTCACGGTGTGCACAGAGCACTTAACTCAGTAGCTCCTGCAACAAGTCGGACTTGGAATATGAGGAAACTGCAACAAGGAACACTTTTCATACATACCCTTCAATGATTCCTGCCGCCTACCCACCATATACCGGAAGTTCATCTTCTCCTTTCTCACTAATTCCCCCTGTTTTTGAAACACCGTCCACCTCACATTACTCATTCATATTCGTTGTCAATTCACAAATGTCGATACGAATGTCAGGTCCTTTTTTCCCTTTTCACTCGCCCTTTCTCTCTCTCTCTCTCTCTCTCTCTCTCTCTCTATATATATATATATATATATATATATATATATATATATATATATATATATATACATATATTTGTCTCTCTCTCACACACTCACTTTGTCTCGCTTATTCCCCCTCTCTCAATTGCCTCTTATTCACGGACCTAAACTATCCACAATGAGTCAATTGTCAGGTCCATAGCATTATTTTATCTTCAGAAGTCCTAGCCAGTGACAGTATATAGCGACATCGTGTGTCCGTGTGAAGCATTGACTATGTGCTCCCATCTTTACCATTACCACTGTGTTGTGTTGCTGTATTTATTCATTCTTTAGCGATAAATATTTCAGTTATCACAAAAATGCCGGTAAACGCTATGATGTCCATGTGGCTAACCCATAATTGGGCCACACTAACTAGCCCTACTCCGCTTACTTGCACGTGCCTCAGAACGTTTGTGCTACTTTCTTGCCACTTTCTACTTTCACACAGCACCACCACTGACCACTTGTAGGAGCCATGCTGTACACAATTTGAGTCAAGTCAACTGTGACATAGTTCTTACGTTCATGACCTTATCAGCCTTGTCCTATCACCGCTCTTGTTCATGCTTACATCTGCTGTAAAAACAATGATGGCAAACCTGAAAACAGTAATGATTAAGTACGAGACTAGAATCGGCGTCTTAGCACGCGAGATTTCAACCATATGTGCTTGGCTTTTATAAGTGTTCGGAGACTTCTGAATTGTATCGCTTCAAGCATCGAAACTCACGAAGGGAGACGGCATTCCTCACCTTCCCAGATTATTACCCTGGTACCCATATCTGCCAGCGGCTGATCAATCGCGGGGGTATGTTTGTTTCCAACCACGAGTGCAACTGACACTGCTTCCAGCGATAGTCGAACACGGGTTGTCCGAACGTCCATAGCCAAGTCGGGTGGTTTTCCCAACTAGGCTAAATGATATGAATGGATTACTTTTTTTTTTTTTTTTTTGGATGAGCAAGCTGCGATAGATATCTGAGAGATAACAGCATCTCGTTTATACAGATCATGGATATAAAACAAACAAAATAAAACACGAAAATGAACATAGAAATAAGCAGAAGTCTTAACAAAAGGGAAGAAAAGCAGAGCGGAAATATATGAAGAGAGGCCACAGAAAACAGGTATTAGAGTTCAAGAATCTAGGAGCAACATTTTCCAAAAGTGGGATATGGATAAAAAATAATAAAAAATCAAAACCCAATGGTGTAAAGCGAACCAAGTAATGGAACAGCTAGCCCCTCTCCTACAACACAGGGCAATGCCAATCGATAGAATGAACCTCTTGTGCAAAGCAAACTCCCCACGTGTTACCTGTGCCAAAGATAGTCGCTCACAGCATGTCAGACATACAAATGAATTGATCACCACAGAAATGTGGTTTTCTTAAAAGCTGTAGGAGTGATCAGACCAGAGAAAAACATAATCGAAGTAATAAGAAAAATATCTGACATTTGAACCAATTGTGAATTACATACAAAGACATCAAATCAAATGGTTTTCCCCACCTGGAGAGATTGTCTAGCGATACCATGCAAGGCATACACGAAGATAGACAGAGCTGGAGGCAGACGCAGACTATGTTGGAGTGAGAACATCACAGAAGCTGTGCAGCAGTGTCTAGCGTCAATGACAGGCTGCTATAAGAGCAGAAGTCAGGAGTTGCATCTCCCTAAATACCGGAATAGGAACAAGAGAACGCGCTATTTGTGTGTGTATGTATGCCCCTGTGTGTATGTGCGCGCGCATGTGTACTAGCACATATATATGAATTCTTCAATAAGCAATCTATTGAGTACATAAGTTATGAAGTTCCATGTGTATCTCAGCATATCCCATTGCTATATTTTTTTTTTATTTAGAATGTATTATTATAATTTAAAGTTGCCTATCTTTCAAGTTTACAAAATGGTGTTAGTTTGCTTGTTTCAGATAATTGTCCCCGTTTATTGTTTGTTTGTTCTCTCTCTCTCTCTCTCTCTCTCTCTCTCTCTCTCTCTCTCTCTCTTAAAAAAACAACTATCTTTTATTAGTTAACTTATATCAGCGAGTTGGTTATATCGTTTCAAGCAAACAATGCCAATGTGTCAGTAACTTTAAAATCACTTAATTGTTAGTTACTTGATACATTTAACAAACTTGTTTACTGGTAGTTCTAAGATAAAATGTGTCTTCATAGTTTATAGCTCACGTATTTGTTGGGAGCTTTTAGCTCACGTGTTTATTGCTTACTTGTTGTTTTTTTTTTAACTAATTTGTTTTTAGGTTGTTTAAAGTTAACGCGTTTGTTGGTAAATTGTTTACTGAAGTGTTTGTTGATAGTTTCTTTCCTATAAGTTGGTGTTGGCAGATTTATGCTGCCGTGTATGTTGACACTTTTTAACCTAACAATAGTGTTGGCAGCTTTAAGCTGTATGTTGACAGTTTTTAACCTAACAATATTTGTTGTTAGCTTTAAGCTGTATGTTGACAGTTTTTAGTCTAACAATATTTGTTGTTAGCTTTAAGCTGTATGTTGACAGTTTTTAGTCTAACAATATTTGTTGTTAGCTTTAAGCTGTATGTTGACAGTTTTTAACCTAACAATATTAGTTGTTAGCTTTAAGCGGTATGTTGACAGCTTTTAACCTAACAATCTTTAAGCTGTATGTGGACAGTATTTAACCTAACGATAGTATTGGTAGCTATAAGCTGTATGTTGACAGTTTAACCTACCGATATTTGTTGGTAGCTTTAAGCTGAATGTGGACAGTATTTAACCTAACGATAGTATTGGTAGCTTTAAGCTGTATGTTGACAGTTTTTAACCTAACAATATTTGTTGTTAGCTTTAAGATGTATGTTGACAGTTTTTAACCTAACAATATTTGTTGGTAGCTTTAAGCTGTATGTTGACAGTATTTAACCTAACGATAATTTTGGTAGCTTTAAGCTGTATGTTGACAGTTTTTAAGCTAACTATATTTGTTGGTAACTTTAAGCTGTATGTTGTCAATTTTTAAGCTAACTATATTTGTTGGTAACTTTAAGCTGTATGTTGTCAATTTTTAAGCTAACTATATTTGTTGGTAACTTTAAGCTGTATGTTGACAGTTTTTAACCTAACTATATTTGTTGGTAACTTTAAGCTGTATGTTGACAGTTTTTAACCTAACTGTATGTGTTGGTAACTTTAAGCTGTATGTTGACAGTTTTTAACCTAACTATATTTGTTGGTAACTTTAAGCTGTATGTTGACAGTTTTTAACCTAACTGTATGTGTTGGTAACTTTAAGCTGTATGTTGACAGTTTTTAACCTAACGATATTTGTTGTAGCTTTAAGCTGCATGTTGACAGTTTTTAACCTAACGATAGTTTTTGTAGCTTTAAGCTGTATGTTGACAGTTTTTAACCTAACTGTATTTGTTGGTAACTTTAAGCTGTATGTTGACAGTTTTTAACCTAACTATATTTGTTGGTAACTTTAAGCTGTATGTTGACAGTTTTTAACCTAACGATATTTGTTGTAGCTTTAAGCTGTATATCGACAGTTTAACCTAACGATATTTGTTGTAGCTTTAAGCTGTATTTTGGTAGCTTTCAGCCCTATTGTTGGCTGGTTATTCAAGAGAGTTGGCTGATTGATCTCTGGCAAATTGACTGGTTATTAGATGACCTTTTCTGAAGAACCTGGTGAGGAAAACTCACGTGCACAAAAGGTGCCATAATATTGTTATTTATTGAACTCCCAGTCACGAAATATATCAAAGCTGTTTTTGATTGGCCCCAGCCAGGATCAAGTGACAACCAATAAAGATAATCGAGCACGCAAAACTCATTACAGGATCACAAGTCTCGAATTTTGAATGGCTGCCACTCTCCTTTGACATGCGCAACTATTTCATTGACATGCCTGCACCAACAGTCGATATCTTCAGTTTTTTGTGGGGGTTTTTTGTGTGTGTGTTTTTTTTTTTTTTTTTTTTTGGTTTGTTTTCGTGCCTCTCTCAAAATTGACATTTGTAAGAGTCTCCTTCTAGCTCAGCCTTGTAATCAATATCCGTGAAAGTTTATCTGTTTCGTTCGCAGTTTATGAGAGACTTTTTTGCATGTACCAAAGTCAGCAGGTATTATTGTTATGACACGACGTGTATACGCTCTTATCTTCCGTTCTCTCTTAGCCATCAATGAGTAGAGACAGTAAGTCCGTATGTAAGTGTGCCTAGTGTTCTATTATCGCATCATGTTGACAGAACAATTTCACCGCTGTTAAAGATCAAAACGAGATGTTCACCTCAAGTATGGTAGATGTTGATGTGTCTAGTTTGTCGTATCGGAAAGTATTGTGAAGAACTTTACAACCGATGTGTCACTCGATTACATTCTAAATGTTCACCCTTTCACGTACTTTCTGTGTACATATTGTTATCCGATCTCGGACAAGTTATCAACAACAGTTAGCCTCAGATTTCTTAGCAGTACAACCTGCGGCTGTTCCAAGAGAAACTATTTCAAAAGGCATGCACACATTACCTGTCAGTGCACACGCTATCTAATCGGCCAGTGAACTCAATGGTGGGTGGTCTGAATGCCTCGGATCCATGCCATAGACCACAATGAGAATGGAACCAAATTTGACAGCTACCATGCCCGCAGTGCTATCTTCGCTGCTGCCCTGGCTCATAGCTCGTCTGTTGCAGCAGGAAGGGCAGCAGGCGAGCGATCCGCCTTTTCGGACAGTGGTAAGGCGGCCCAGAGTAGAGGCGGATCTCCTAGGAAAGTTGAGATGACCCGTACACCGCTACGAAGAAAAGGATGGGCTTTCCCGAACAACCCTCGCCGTCTCGTTAGCTACGACGATCTGCACAACAACTGCTGGGTATGTAGTTCTCTCACAGTTTGTGTTCTTTTCTTTTGTCTGGTCTCTCTCTCTCTCTCTCTCTCTCTCTCTCTCTCTCTCTCTCTTTCTCCCTCGCCCTCATTCCCTATCTCTCTCCCCATTCATCTTCTTCTTTCTTGAAATGTTTATGTGTGTATTCTTTTCAATGCCCATCTCTCACCATATGTATGAGATTGTGCGCTCTTTAAAGAAAAAAAGTATTATATGGTTATCTATCCAGCTCTTTCTTTCTAAATGTTAATTTATGTATGTGTACGTTTTTTTTTTTTTTTTAGTAAGGTAATCTCATGTTGTGCTTCCTTGTGGAATAAGTTGTTTTTTTTAATGGTCACACAGGTGTGTGCGTTATTTTTTATGTGTTTGTGTTTATGTTTAGTTTCTTTTGTTTTGTTGTGTATGATCATATGTTTGTATATTTAAATATGTATTTGTATTGTTTTTGTTTTGTATGGACATCCCATCAATTTTTTTTTTTTTTAATCTTAAGTAAACATTGAACGACTCGCACTTTTGTGAAACATTTCTTCGATTTTGTTTTCCTTATTTAGCATGTGTGTTGTCATTATTCTTGTACTTCTGGCGAATTATTTTCTGATGTACGTAGTTAATGTTCTCACGACATTTTAGCCATTTCTCATCGTGCTGGCTTTTTTTTTATTTACATTTCTTCATAATTGTTCTACCAATACTTTATCTGTTGCTGCAGCAGCTACTACTAGTTACATTTTTTTTTTTTTAATTACGGTCTAATAACGCAGTAAGTTATTGACGCCATCGTTGATTCTCGTACAACAAGAGCAAGTTTATTATCTCTCTATGGATAGCGGCTATCCTTCCCAGAATACCCAGATTTGTCGACACTTGACACAATAATGTCCATGGTGTTGTCCTCTGTCTACATCCCTTCTATCGTCTCCATAAATGAGTAGCAAATACGTAGAAAGCATACATGATTACGACAAAGTAGCTGCATAATCCGTCCAATCTTTTATCGTTTGCTAAAATGCTAAAAAAGTTGAATGATGAAGTGTGAGCTGAGCTTTATAACTCATGTCGATGCATGACACAAATGTTGATAATTTAAACACCGAAAGAACATTAGGGATTTGTTTTTTAGGGATTTACGGAGGAGCTGACGGGTCATTTGTAAGATTTGTAGCTATCGAGCATGCGCAAATAACCTTGCAAAATTGATAGGACTATTACTTGATAAAATAGTGACCCGCGAGTTTGACACTGATTATTCTGACTTTGTTGGTAGCTACGGGCCAGTGAGGGCGACATGGCATAGTGATGACACATTCACTGAAGTTTACGAAAGATCTCATTCCAGGCCAGGAATGTATGTTGTTTGGTCTGAAGTATTTAACAGAACTGACTGTATGTGCTTATCTATCACTTAAGTTTTATCACATTCGAACGTGGCCCATGACTTATTACATGTTAGATATTTTTCGTTGTTGTATGTATCATGAAGACCTCCTCCAGTCTGCCTTCCTCCCTATTTCCCCTGGCTCTCATCCTCTTGTTACACTCTTCTTCTAATAGAATTGTTCTCGTTTTCACCCATCAACCGCACAACCTCACTGCGCTTTCGATCGTAATACCCCAATTATCCATTCTTCTCTCTGAACAACCACACAACTTCTCTCTGAACAACCACACAACTTCTCTCTGAACAACCACACAACTTCTCTCTAATAATACCACATAACCTCTCTCTCTGAACAACCACACAACTTCTCTCTAATAATACCACATAACCTCTCTCTCTGAACAACCACACAGCTTCTCTCTGAACAACCACACAACTTCTCTCTGAACAACCACACAACTTCTCTCTGAACAACCACACAACTTCTCTCTGAACAACCACACAACTTCTCTCTGAACAACCACTCAACTTCTCTCTGAACAACCACACAACTTCTCTCTGTCAATACCACATAACCTCACTCTCTGAACAACTACACTACTACTCTCTGATAATACCACATAACCTCTCTCTCACTCTCTCTCTCTCTCACTCTCTCTCTCTCTCTCTCTCTCTCTCTCTCTCTGAACAACCACACGAATTCCCTCTGATAATACCACATAACCTCTCTCTCTCTCTCTCTCTCTCTCTCTCTCTCTCTCTCTCTCTCTCTCTCTCTCTGAACAACCAAACAAATTCCCTCTGATAATACCACATAACCTCTCTCTCTCTCTCTCTCTCTCTCTCTCTCTGAACAACCACACAACATTCTCTCTGATAATACCACACAACATGTCTCTCTTAACAACCACACAACTTCTCTCTGATAATACCACACAACCTGTCTCTCTTAACAACCACACAACTTCTCTCTGATAATACCACACAACCTGCCTCTCTTAACAACCACACAACTTCTCTCTGATAAAACACATAACCTCTCTTTCTGAACAACCACACAACTTCTCTCTCTGAACATCAACACAACGTCTCTACTACACACCTTCCTTTTAACCTACATCACACCTTCCCTCTAACCTGCCACGCACCTTCCCTCTTACCTGCAACACACCATCCCTCTAACCTACCACACACCTTTCCTCTAACCTGCAACACACCTACGTTCTAATCTGCAACATACCTTCCTTCTTACCCGCAACACACCTTCCTTCTAAATAACCACACAGCTTCTCTCTCTCCAACCACACAACTTCTCTCAAACAAACCACTCAAATTTATCTCACACCAACCACACAACTTCTCTCGGACCAATCACGGAAATTTGTCTCACACCAATCACACAATTTCTCTTTCACCAACCACACAACTTCTCTTGGACCAACCACGCAAATTTCCCACTCACTAACTACACAACTTCTCTCTCACTAACCTCGCACTGTCTCTCTCACCAACGACACAATGTCTCTCTCACCAACCTCCCAGTGTCTCTCTCACCAACCTCCCAATGTCTCTCTCACCAACATCACAATGTCTCTCTCACCAACCTCCCAATGTCTCTCTCACCAACATCACAATGTCTCTCTCACCAACCTCCCAGTGTCTCTCTCACCAACCTCCCAATGTCTCTCTCACCAACCTCCCAATGTCTCTCTCACCAACCTCCAGTGTCTCTCTCACCAACCTCCCAATGTCTCTCTCACCAACATCACAATGTCTCTCTCACCAACATCACAATGTCTCTCTCACAAACATCCCAGTGTCTCTCTCACCAACCTCCCAATGTCTCTCTCACCAACATCACAATGTCTCTCTCACCAACCTCCCAGTGTCTCTCTCACCAATCTCCCAATGTCTCTCTCACCAACATCACAATGTCTCTCTCACCAACCTCCCAGTGTCTCTCTCACCAACATCACAATGTCTCTCTCACCAACCTCCCAATGTCTCTCTCACCAACATCACAATGTCTCTTTCACGAACCTCTCAGTGTCTCTCTCACCAACCTCCCAGTGTCTCTCTTTTCACAACATCACAATGTCTCTCTCACCAACCTCCCAGTGTCTCTCTCACCAACATCACAATGTCTCTCTCACCAACCTCCCAGTGTCTCTCTCACCAACCTCCCAGTGTCTCTCTCACCAATCTCCCAATGTCTCTCTCATCAACCCCCAGTGTCTCTCTCACCAACATCACAATGTCTCTCTCACCAACCTCCCAGTGTCTCTCTCATCAACCTCACAATGTCTCTCTCACCAACCTCCCAGTGTCTCTCTCACCAACCTCACAATGTCTCTCTCACCAACCTCCCAGTGTCTCTCTCACCAACCTCCCAGTGTCTCTCTCTCCAACATCACAATGTCTCTCTCACCAACCTCACAATGTCTCTCTCACCAACCTCCCAGTGTCTCTCTCACCAACCTCCCAGCGTCTCTCTCACCAACATCACAATGTCTCTCTCACCAACCTCACAATGTCTCTCTCACCAACTTCCAGTGTCTCTCTCACCAACATCACAATGTCTCTCTCACCAACCTCACAATGTCTCTCTCACCAACCTCCCTGTGTCTCTCTCACCAGCATCACAATGTCTCTCTCACCAACCTCCCAGTGTCTCTCTCACCAACCTCCCAGTGTCTCTCTCACCAACATCACAATGTCTCTCTCACCAACATCACAATGTCTCTCTCACCAACCTCACAATGTCTCTCTCACCAACTTCCCAGTGTCTCTCTCACCAACATCACAATGTCTCTCTCACCAACCTCACAATGTCTCTCTCACCAACCTCCCAGTGTCTCTCTCACCAACATCACAATGTCTCTCTCACCAACCTCACAATGTCTCTCTCACCAACTTCCCAGTGTCTCTCTCACCAACCTCACAATGTCTCTCTCACCAACCTCCCAGTGTCTCTCTCACCAACCTCCCAGTGTCTCTCTCACCAACCTCCCAGTGTCTCTCTCACCAACATCACAATGTCTCTCTCACCAACATCACAATGTCTCTCTCACCAACCTCACAATGTCTCTCTCACCAACTTCCCAGTGTCTCTCTCACCAACATCACAATGTCTCTCTCACCAACCTCACAATGTCTCTCTCACCAACCTCCCAATGTCTCTCTCACCAACCTCACAATGTCTCTCTCACCAACCTCCCAGTGTCTCTCTCACCAACATCACAATGTCTCTCTCACCAACCTCGTAATGTCTCTCTCACCAACCTCTCAATGTCTCTCTCACCAACTTTCCAGTGTCTCTCTCACCAACCTCACAATGTCTCTCTCACCAACCTCCCAGTGTCTCTCTCACCAACCTCCCAGTGTCTCTCTCACCAACATCACAATGTCTCTCTCACCAACATCACAATGTCTCTCCCACCAACCTCACAATGTCTCTCTCACCAACTTCCCAGTGTCTCTCTCACCAACATCACAATGTCTCTCTCACCAACCTCACAATGTCTCTCTCACCAACCTCCCAGTGTCTCTCTCACCAACATCACAATGTCTCTCTCACCAACCTCCCAGTGTCTCTCTCACCAACATTACAATGTCTCTCTCACCAACCTCGTAATGTCTCTCTCACCAACATCACAATGTCTCTCTCACCAACCTCCCAGTGTCTCTCTCACCAACATCACAATGTCTCTCTCACCAACCAATTCAACTTTTCAGATTCCCTTTAAGTATGATAAAAACGTTGGAGATGATCTGTTGTTTCGTTATCGCCTTAAAAGTTTACCCATCACCACCACAGAACACTTCCATGTAGCCGCCTAGTTTGTAGAACATGTGCTTGAGACTGGCCGGGGCGGCCTTCCTGAATGGCAGACTCCAATTAAAGATGGACATGTTTTTGCGTAACTATATACCTGCGCTCATGTGCAAACTTTGCCGAAAGTACCACATTTGTGAAATGGATAAACGTTTATATGATCGTTTTCATGAGCATCGTCACTGTCTCACTTAATTCTGGTACCCTGCTGCAGTCCGCTTCAATCCCCCGAACTATTCTAGAGCCACGGGAGCCGCGATAGCTCAGTGGTTGCCCAGTGAACTGGACTACAAAGGACATGGGGTAGGGTTCGATTCCAATCGACGGCTTCCTGGTTCACCCAGCCTTAAAATGGGTACCGGATTTTTTTTTCTGGGAAAGTAAACA
Organism: Megaustenia siamemsis; assembly: GCA_032433765.1. Taxonomy (NCBI): domain Eukaryota; kingdom Metazoa; phylum Mollusca; class Gastropoda; order Stylommatophora; family Ariophantidae; genus Megaustenia; species Megaustenia siamemsis. The sequence continues at coordinate 43,089,667 of JAVIAB010000108.1, read as the reverse complement.
GCACAGGCGTAATACTGACCACATTACCTCAAAAATCATGTGCTGAAGGTCTGTATAATATAGGGTCACTAACACCATATTTCCCTATACGCCACTTGGCGTGACAGGGGTACTTTACTTTTTATTCTGGAGCCAGCAACTTCCATATTACTGGCATGAAGTCGTGCTTTTCTGAAGAACGTCGTCCGTTCAGTTTGGAGAACCGCTCATAGCACGCGTTCTGTTCGTTGAACCCAAGTGAGATTAATTCGTTCCGCTCTTTTATTTATTTACATGTTATGCTTATTTTTAAATGTTTTTTTTTTGCATGCTTCGGGAGTCCTTCCTTTCCAAAGTTTTAGAACCTCTCTTGTTTCGTTTCCTCATGTTTATTATATTACATCTCATTTTGTGTACATTCTCAAAAAATGACTGACCTCAGATTCCATCACAGATTCAGCACCTGTGTCGTTTTGTCCATGTATACCACAATACTTAACACTTACATCGAATCTTTTCACAACTAAATGGCCACAATACAATAGCCAAAATCTAACCCAGAGGTTCGGGACCTATACTAACTTTTACATCTGCAAGACTAAATTACATTGTGTACAGACATAGCGAATACCCTGAGTAAATGTCTCAGTGGTGCAAGGAGCTTGCTCACATGTAAAGTCAAACAGTGCCATTCTGATTATTTTGCTTCTTATTTCATATCTGACTACTTCAAATTGAAGGCTAGTCATCATGATACAGAATGTCATGGACAAATTAATGAAGGTTTTTATATGTGGCAGTTACATCGATACCACAATGTCCTGCTTAGTAGTTCATACTGTGGTGGAGACGAACATCAGCTTCAAGAAAAAAAAAACAAAAGAAATTGAAAGACCACATGTTCTGTTTTTTTTCTTTTATTTTATTATGTGACCTTGCTGATCATGTTAGTGACAAATTATGTGTCGGACATTCCTACATATTCCTGCAAACATTGTCAAATACTTGGGCATATCCACAATCTATTACTCCAGTTCTCTTTATTTATTCCTCCAGCAATAATCTGTAGTAGTGTTTTTGCTTGTCTGATCTCATGGGCCTGATTCTTATTTTGCTTTTCTCTTATCCTTTGTAAACCTCTAAGCTCCCGTTATACTATAGCCTTGAGTCTGTATTGGTTGTCATGTAAAAACTATGTCGCCACAAATCGATAACTTGTGGCTGTTCATCTCCACAGCGTTACAGAAGTGGCTGAAATAGATCAATATATAAATCTCAGATTTTACGTTGAGTCCCCAATTACATTTGCAGGTATGAATGACCGTTTATAAACGTCTTGAGTGTTGATTTCTCATTAGTCGTTATTGTCTTTTCTCTTTAGCTTATTTGCGTTATAATTTTTTTTTCTTCCTCAATTGGTATCATTATCTCACTAAATTGTATATTTTCCTTTTGGTTTCAAGCCCCCAATAAGAGCAAATGATCGTTTTGTTGGCTAAGTAAACACGTTCAGTACTTTATGTATTTGTTCTTATCTTGCTTGATAAGTCAGGAAAGATGATATGCCACAGAAGATAACCAGAAAGAATGTAACGAAAATCCATGCAGCAGACTTGGGTGACGAGGCAAAAGAGAAACAAAACAATAACAGCAGCCTCTCGATGAAGAGAGAAAGTGTGAGTCGAACTTGGGGCACCCAATGAAGGATTGCCACAAATTGAGCGAAGAGGAAGAACTTCGTCCTACAGGACGCCACGGCAATGCTTGGCCAACCACTGTCTGTTCTTGTCAGATGCCAACAAGTGAACGTGGAAACAGTAGAAATGTCTGTGTGTGTGTGTGTGTGCAGTTTAAGCTGCTGGCGAAATGCAGTCACTAAAGAGTTGGAACGTCTGATTTGCGCCCATTCTGCTGTCATGACTACTTGACAGTTGAGCTCATGTTTCTCAGTCTTCATTCTCGTAGCTTGTAATCTACTGAAATTATTTTATTATGATTGAAGAGCGTATGTTATTGATTTATTTTCTAGTCTGCTCTATCTCTATATGTCCAATGATCGTCAATGAATTGATTGTTTTAACAAATCCTTTTTACACGTCTCGCATCTCTATGGAGTTTATTACATTGTCAAGTGGTATTGCTTGTATGGAAACCTTTGCTCCTCTGTAGACCTGTTCATTTATTAATGTGTTTATCTGACTTGCTTACTCCCCTCAATTTGAATTTGATGTTCAATGTAAACAAGATGAGGACTTCGCAGGCCAGCGCTGGGAAAGAGTTCATTCCAGCTTGCTGCGAGTGTTTCCTCACAAATAGAAATGGATTGCCAGGTCACGTGATCAGATACCACGTAGTTATTTTAGGCGCATGCCCTGTTGACAGTTTTCTCGCTATTTGTGCCTTACAGGAAAACAACGTCACAACAATCACTAGCTGTAAGTTATTGACTGCTTCCGGACAACGGGAGCGCGAGAATAGATTTTCATAGGCAGTTGTACAACATGTAATTTATTTCTGTATTTTCTTTAAAATAGAAATTATCGTTGTCTATACTGCATCCTGAGAAATGCTTCATCACTTCAGCTCATTAGTCATTACCCGTTTCCTTATGTTCGTTTAAGTTGATAGCTAAATTGTTAGGTAGCTAAATTGTTAGGGTATTTTTTTTTTAATTGGGTTAGTCCGTCCAGTAGTAGCCGTGCCACAAATATATTCAGATTGTTTGTGGTCGTTAAAAGGCAACTGGTCTTGTAAACTTATTAGATTGGACTTAGGGTGCTCTGGACGCAGCAACTGGGATCACGAATCACAAGCGTGCGTATACTAAGGATCTACCAGAACAACTAAGGATCTGCCAGAACAACTAAGGATCTACCAGAACAACTAAGGATCTACCCGAACAGCTAAGGATCTACCAGAACAGTTAAGGATCTACCAGAACAGCTAAGGATCTACCAGAACAGCTAAGGATCTACCAGAACAACTAGCGATCTACCAGAACAACTAGCGATATACCAGAACAACTAGCGATATACCAGAACAACACTAAGGATCGACCAGAACAAATAGCGATATACCAGAACAACTAACGATCCATCAGAACAACTAACGATTTACCAGCAGAACAACTAACGATCTACCAGAATAACTAGCGATGTACCAGAACAACTGACGATCTCCCAGCATAACAACTAACGATTTACCAGAACAAATAAGGATCTACATAACAACTAAGAATCTACTAGAACAACCAACGATCTATCAGAACAACTAATGTGTATACTTTGTGCCATCTTGATATTGAACTCTAAGGGAGCCTGCCCTGTATACGTTGCGATCACAATTTGTAATCGGGATTGCCAACATTAACTTCCTGATCAATTGTTCTCACACATTGAATTTTACCCCTAGTCTCTGTTTGCCCTACCTCCCAGTATAAAAATCATGTACCCCCACAACTTAAGAAAATCACGATTGTCAATCAGTAGCCTGCTAGACGTTTTCCCATAAAAATAAAGATCGAGTCAATGTACCCCCAGCTGCTATTTCGTCGCTAGGATACAATGTTAGCAGGGCACTATAGACGTGACGCCTGCTTCAATAAACTGAATGGCTATGAAATCATATTGCATATGCTAAACTGATCCTCCAGAACACAGCTTGCAAAATATGTGAACTACGCAGAGAAACCTGGCCTCGAAAAAGATGTGTGACAGATAAACTATTGATTGAAAACATATTGTAAACATTGATATTTGTGGCACAGATATAGTTCATTGTGTAGAACACTAGGGCATAATGCATTGTATAGAGCACTAGGGCATAACTCATTGGATAGAGCACTGAGACATAAATCATTGTATAGAGTATATAGAGCACTGAGACATAAATCATTGTATAGAGTATATAGAGCATTGAGACATAAATCATTGTATAGAGTATATAGGGCACTGAGACATAATTCAATGTATAGAGTGCATAGAGCACTGAGACATAATTCAATGTATAGAGTATTTAGAGCACTGAGACATAATTCAATGTATAGAGAGCACTAAGTATTATTTTAAAAAAAGGAAAGTACCCCCATCACGCCAAGTGGCGTATAGGAATATGGTGTTAGTGACCATAAATTGTACAGACCTTCGGCACATGATTTTTAGGGTAATGTGGTCGGTATTACGCCCGTGCCGCTTCACTTTCCCAGAAAAAAATCAGGTACCCATTAAATTTTGGGTGAACCCGGAAGCCGTCGGTTGGGATCGAACCCTACCCCTTGTCCTTTGTAGTCCAGAAGAACTATAAACTGGAAGATTAAGAAGAGAGGCTTGCAATGCCAGCAATCTAGAAGAAATTAAACATCCACCTGTGGGTATTATCTGCGAGCATCAGCAATGCACCCCTATTGTATTACTGTGTTCACTGACAGCAAATACATTCCAACACCATTAGTCTGTAAACTGATACAAGTTTTATATAACTTGTGTGTAGGCGGTAATCAGAAGCTTGACATCTGTAGCTCTCACACAAAACACCGCACCTCCCAAGTCATCGTACAGTTATGTGCTCTCATGCTCTGACCTGGGTCTCTTGTTATTTCTCTGAAAACATAGGGGAAATAATCAGTTACTATATATAAGTAAAAGTAAAGAGCCCCGTTACGCCAAGTGGCGTATAATGGAATATGGTGTTTGTGGCCATACTTTTTATAGACCTTCGGCACATGATTTTTTGGGGTAATGTGGTCAGTATTACGCCCGTGCCGCTTTACTTTCCCAGAACAAAATCTGGTACCCATTTAAGGCTAGGTGAACCCGGAAGCCTATTGTCTTTTGTTGTCCAGTTCACTAACCACTGAGCTATCGCGACTCCTGCTTTACATAGCTCGTTGGTATATTTCCCTTAGTTTCAAATGGAAAATAAATTGTTCTTTACTCGACTTGATATATGTCTGAATGTGACAAAGACAAATTGCGAGGTACATTAAAAAAAATCTCGTTACATTCGCGGCCAGATAAAACTACTGATTTGTGTTCCCTGATCAGTGATAGCAAGTCGATGACCTGTATGTCTGGGCTTGGATATTTCTGCGTGAGCGGCACTTAATTCTAGTCACGTGATTTGGTAGGCGGTGTCAGGCTAAGGGGAGCAACAGAGGAAAACGAATGAATTTTAAATCGCAAGTGTGATTGTCTCTCTTTTGACATCCTTGCTGCTTCTATGTTGTAGTGTATTCCTACAAGTAACTGCCGTCCGTTTATTCCCGTTTGTAAGCTAAAATGTACCTTTATACCACACTTTATTCATTTATAATAAACGGACACTGCCATGATCTGTTCACGAATTTATTTTAACAAATCAATTAAATACATCGAGCAGTTTACCAGTTTCCTGACATTGTTTCCTTTTGTTTCACATCGGTGTATCTTTAATTCTATGTAAATAATATTATAATAAATTTAAATTGATGATGGTAAATAGCTCTAATCTCAACTGATAACTCCATCTGACCATCAGAAGAGGGGGGCCACGATCTGTATGTGCGATAGGTGAGTTTCTTCTTGAGACCAAACTCTGTGCCAGTGGATTCTTGTGACTACATCAACTCTTGTTTAATCGTCTTTACTGCCATTAATCCTCAATACTTAGCTTATCTTATGGAGATGTGAGCTGACACCACGAATCTTTCTATTCCTCTCCTTCTGCCATCAAATCCCTATACTTAAAACATAGAGAAATGAGTTGATACCACAAATCTGCCTATTCTTCTATTTCTGCCATCTAATGCCAATACTTAATTTATCACATTGAGATGTGGGTTCACACCACGTATGTCTATTCTTTTCCTTTGGCAATCAATTTCCTATGCTCAATTCATCACACAGAGAAGTGAGTTTCTCCTTCCCCCCCCCCCACACCCACTCCACCATGAACGTGTTAATTCATTTTATTCTTCTCCTAACCATTTTCTACACTCAGAATATCACAGATCACATAGAGACACATTCTACTCTTACAAAAGGGATATCCACTCACTATTATATCGTGTGTCTCCATACAACTCCCCCGAGCTCTATTACTTAGTCTGGCCTCCATTTGTTTTTCCTTCCCATCTTATCAATTGTATCGATTTATTGCAACAGACAACCCTACACGTCCGGCATGTTATCACCACGTCACAGCACAACTCTCATGTGACCTGAAACGACACGAGGTTTTGCCTATTTAAGCTGCAGACGGTGGCTTTCTGTCGGCCGGAAATGAAATAGCGCAATGTGTACACAGTCAACGATCGTCTGATACTTTCCGGGTAAATTGTTTCACAAATGTGTCAGCGGTATCGATTTCGTGGAACCAGAAAGTGGTAGCCTTAACAGGAAGAGGGTTGGTTTCCTCAGCATTGACCTTGGGTTATGTAGATAGCGTTTTCTATGTAGGACTCACCTGATGTCCTCTTCTTTGATCAGTTGTACAGCTTCTAACTGATTGTATCTACCATGTTTGACTGAAGTTCACGACCGAAGCTTAGAGGTAGTGAGCCACGTTTCTTAACCCCGAGGTCCCGGGAACGAGTCCCGCTGAGTGCTTTTTTTTTATTTTTTTTATTTTTAAGAAATCACGACTCGTGGGATTACCGTTCTCATGACTGCGCCTACCGTCAGAAGTATAATGCATAGAAAAGTATACTGCCAGCTAGTGCTGGGGTGATACTAACGTTCTGTAAAGGACATGCCACTTACTTTATTTTTACTGTATAGAATATAACACAGACATGATTTTCCTTTTGTTGTTTTATTGTATAATTCAACATGGTCCAACCTGTGACCCGTAGACCCATTTTGGTGGGCCGAGGACCACTTCGGTGGTTTTCATGAATGAAATATAAACCAATACCATCGTTCATTTTAAAATTGTGAGATTGGGAAAATAAATCAACCATTTTGTTGTTCTACAGGTTCTCAAGTTCCCATGGTACAAATCACTGTGTTCACGTAACAATGTAGTCCCTACTTCATGAAATGTAACAGGTGATATTACGTTCCACTAGACTAGGCATTCCAGCGGTTTTTATGGAGATTACAAGGAAAATCTGTCGTAGATCCGACCAGAAACACCATTCTCGTGAAGGTATGAATGTGGATTTCGTCGGCTGGGACGGGATTCCTGGCCCTAGGTGCGAAATTTACCCGGCAAACTCTCCAGTTGACCAGAGTATCAAGCGCATGTCAGTGTCAAGAAATTCCACCAACGAGTCGCAGTGACTGTTTAATCTTATCTACTCTAAAGACAATCAAAATAGTGTGGTTAAACACGCCCGTCCAGCAACCTGCAAGGCTGAAACTGTGTTGCGTTTGGACAGAAAAAAACATCATACGTGGTTCTGAAATCAGACTGGTGCGCACCTTTGATATATCAATGTTTCTACACGCTTGTGAAACATGGACACTACAGCAGAGCTATTGAGGAAATTGCAAGCTATGGAGATGACATGTTGTTGTAAGTTGTGGGCATCTTTTACATCAGATCGTACCAGGAATGAGAAGATTCGCTGAAGGCTACAACTAGGAATCGGAGCAAATGATAATCTTGTAACTATTGTGAAGTAACGCGAAATGGTTTGGCAACCTACCTATCTTGATCATCGAGCCTGGCAGAGACTATTCTGCAAAGAGCTACGAAAGAGGTGAGAGGGAAATGTAGACACAGAAAGAGATGGGGAGATAACATCAAAAAATGAACTTCACGGAGTTCCAAAGAATGACTGGAAGGAAAAAACAAATGGATAAGTTTTACAAAGTATGTCAGTGATCCAACGACCGAAGTGATCGAACGACCGAAGTAATTAAACGACCGAAGTGATCCAACGACCGAAGTGATCCAACGACCGAAGTAATTGAACGCCCGAAATAATCGAACGACCGAAATAATCGTTCGTTCAAAAATCGAAGGTGTGTGGGATAAAGAAAAGGAAGCTAAAGTTCCATATATTGAGGCAGTATTCTGTCAGATGTCTTATGTCGTCAGTTTCCATTACTTAAGATTTAAATGTTTTTCTTTTTGGTCGTTTTGGCTTCCAGTTTAAAGCAAGTGTGAGCATGTATTCATTGAGACCCTCATTTGAATACATTTGAGAAGAAGTATATATCTTCTCCCAGCCTGTCTCATCTAATCACAAACATTTAATCATAGCTCCCCCGTGAACAGATAATGTTTCTTTTCTGTGGCGATGGAATTTATGAAAAGAAAACTCGTAAATTGAGAATTGGCACGCACGTTTCTTAAATTAGCTCAGGTTTTACGGTGTTCAATAATCAAGATGGGACGCCTATTGCTATAAATCTGGTAGGAATTTGCCATGGAAATGGCTTGTAACTTGTCACACAATTGCTGCCCATAGATGTGCTGCAGCATTTGTGTGAGCCTCACGCCAATCTAGGCGGATTCCACTCAACAAGTCTCCTCAGGCATAAAGAAGATAAATTTGCTCTTAATTCATATTTGGATCCTGGTCATAAACATCCGCAGCTCCAAGTTGATTTAGCCAACCGCTAGCTGGCTTCATCGTTGCTTTATGTTAATCGATGGAAAGGAAGATCGATTTGTTGAGGATGATTGGTTTTGTTTTTGCGTATGCATGCCCCATCTGTACTACAAACTGTTCTATTTGTTATGTTATTGCTGGGTCACTCAACTGACGACAGACCTACGCAAGATTGGGTAAATCTCCAATCATCCGGAATAAAAGATTTATGTCTTGTTTAATTAACATATCATGTTGTTTGTCTATAGAAGCAGTAATAGACTTATCCCACAATTACTGTGATCATTTCCATTTACTGTTTTCTTCATTAATGTATTTTAAAAGCTAAGTAAAGTAAAAGTGCCCCGTCACGCCACGTGACGTATAGGCAATATGGCGTTAATGCCCTTATTTTTGTACAGACCTTCGGCACATGATTTTTGAGGTAATATGTTCGGTATTACGATCGTGCCGCTTTACTTTCCCATAAAAATCATGTACCCATTAAAGGCTGGGTGAACCCGGGAGCCGTCGATCATGATCCAACCTCACCTATTGTCCTTAATAGTCCAGTTCACTAACCACAGAGCGGCTCCCTCAGCAATGTAGGGCATCATACGTATTCTTACCCACTTTCATATTTATTGTCTCATTTTTGCTTTGTTTTATTTGACGTTAGTTCAATAGCGACTGTATTTTCTTCTGTGATAGCCTAAAGACGACATTGTTTTAATTTATGTTTGTTTAAAGATGACTATTTGTTAATCTATGTTTGCTTAAAGATGACTATTTGTTAGTCTATGATAGTTTAAAGATGACTATTTGTTAATCTATGTTTGCTTAAAGATGACTATTTGTTAATCTATGTTTGCTCAAGGACGACTACGTATTAACCTATGTTTGTTCAAAGGCAACACTTTAGTACTCTATGTTTGCTCAAAGACGACTTTGTGTTAATTTATGTTTGCTCAAAGGCAACTTTGTTTTAATCTTTGAATGCACAAAGACAAATTTATGATGATCTATATTTGTTCAAAGGCAATTTTCCTTTCTTCTCTGTGTGTTCAAAGACGATTTTGTTTCCTTCTATGTTTTCTCAATGTTTCAAATGTCACTTTCTCGCATGAGTTGTCTCTTACACATAGGCTTCCACTCCCAGTTCAGAACGCCACTTGCTGATTCACTCAAGCTCTGAAAATGGACGTTAGGGGGAATAATTATTCTGGCAATTCGAGCAGCCTGGCGTGACAGGGCTCCGATCCTACATGTTGACACGTAAACATAATATTGTATGTGGCGCCTTTCTTCTTTTCTTTGTTCACTGATACCTAAAAGGTGTCGTGGTTATATCATTTGTCGTTCTTGAGCTGCTCGAACTGTCTGAATTAGTGATTTTCCTTTGTTGTTACATGTCTGTGTCACTGCATCTATCTATCTTCTTATGGGTCTGTCTCTTGGTCTTTTTCCATGTATTCTTGAGAAGGACGTCCTTGGTGGTAGAAAACAAACAATAGTTGAATACCTTCGTCAGCAGGACAAGACAAGAAATGCATACTAAATGGCTGCACGGGCAGACATGAACTTGTGCTTAGCTTCAGATTCCGAAGTACAGGGTCATTGTGGTCCTCCATGAAAGAATTCTAAACCGAAAGTGAATAGTTATGTCGATTGCCAAGCAAACAATATGAGCATTAACAATATTTCATCTCATGAACGGTTCGTAAACGGTTCTTAATGTAATGTTGGAAATGGCGTCTTCTCACGCTGTTGTATCCTGCATTATCTTATATGCATGTATATAAGTGTATGTGTGTGTGTGTGCATTTATTTATATATATATATGTTTATATATATATATATATATATATATGTGGGTGTGCGTGCGTCTATGTATGTATGTATATATGTGTGTGCATCTGTGTATGTATGCATAAGTGTGTGCATCTATATATGTATGTTCATATATGTTTGTATGTATACGTGTGTGTGTGCATCTATATATGTATGTGTGCATCTATATATGTTTGTGTGTGCATGTATGCTTATTTGTATATGTGCGTGTGCATCATTATGCGTATGTGTGTATCTATATGTGAATGTATGTGCATGTGCGTCTATGTATGCATGTGTGTGCATGTATGTATGTATATATACATTATGTGTGTGTATGCATATGTGTATGTATGTATGTGTGTGTGCATCTATGAATGTGTGTGCATCTATGTATTTATGCATATATACGTGTGTGTGCATCTATGTAGGCATATATATGTGTGTGTGTTCATCTATGTTTGTATGTATATGTGTGTATACATCTATGTGTGTATGTGTGTGCATCTATGTACGTATGTGTGTGCGCATCTATATATTTTTCTTGCACAATTTGTCCACAGTTAATGTCTCACTCACCTACTTGTCCCTACATCCTTATACTCCACCGTACTTGTCTCTACACCCTTACACTCACACTTTCCACCGTATATCCGCCCAAACCCTTCCCTCCCTCGCCCACCAGTGCTCTCTAGCCCACCCACGCCAATCTGACTAAGGGTCTACACTCCTTCCCAAATTAGCCACACCGCCCAAGCGAGGGCACAACCAGAGGGGTCTGTAGAACGACCGGCTCATTGAGCGAACGTGAGTGCCAAAACCGGTCTTTCACGGCAGCCGGCTTAATGGCTTCTGATGTCGCCGCTTATTGTGGGACAACGTTTGCTGCCGGCCATGTGCTGACGGTTCCCCAGACTAGAGGTCTCATCTAGACAGTACATTCTCTGCTCCTACAAGCTGGATTTTTATTTTGTCTTGCTGCTGATTGGATGGAACATTTGGATTTCTGTGTTGTCTCATTTGTCAGGAATACTTAGTGCCAGCAACGTAGATGATATTCCGTTGTTTGTGTCTAGTCCGCCTGCTTTTATTAATAATCCCAGATGATGGAAAAGATATTCAGTTTGTGTGTGTGGTTTTATTAATCTTTGAAAGTGGAAAAAGAAATTCAACTTATTGTGTGTGTGGTTATATTATAGTTTTTACTTTGAGACTGCCCCGAGTGAAACTAATCAGCTTTCTCCTACTAATCGTTAATGATGGACAGATTCTCGGCGTGTGTTAGTTCAGCGTGGGTGGGTGTACGCGCGGTGTCTTTGCATGTAGAAAACATATATTCAGTGTATGTGTCGTCGTGTGAGAAGGTATCAGATTGTGTGTGTGTTTATGGTTAAATTAAACTCTAAAACAGTACTCATGTGTGGGAACATGTATTCTTATGTTTGATGGTAAACAACATGTTGAACCAGAGCATAATATGCTACATTTCGATAAGAAAATAGCTAAGGCCTTCATTTTATGTAGGTGGTTATAGTTTATCTTTAAATTTCGAGACAGAACGTCTGTTTGTTGGTGTGTGCGTATGCTTGTGTGTGTGTGTGTCATCATTAAGTGCTGCGCCATATAACCTTATCTATTGATCCTTTCTCCACTGATCTCTTTTCCAAACTACCTGTACATGCCATTGTTTCCCCATTTTTTGTGATTGGTTTTCCTGTCCCTAAGTCTAACAATACCATAACGCGTGGTTTTTATCAACGAGCAAAACCTTTATTATGCCACATCATCTTTTCTTATTTAACATGGCTAGTACTCTTCAATACACTCCTGCTCTGTCATTTTATTTGAAATGACAGGCAGTCTTCAAGACGCTCTTCTTTGTCATCTTATTTGAGATGACAGATAGTCTTCAACACCCCCGTTATTTCTCATCTTATTTGAAAGGACAGGTAGTCTTCAATACCCCCGTTATTTCTCATCTTATTTGAAAGGACAGGCAGTCTTCAATACCCCCGTTATTTCTCATCTTATTTGAAATGACAGGTAGTCTTCAATACCCTCATTATTTCTCATTATCTTTGAACTGACTAGTATTCTTCAATACTCACTTCCTACTCATCTTTTTTTGTTATTCTACTCCTCTCCCGCTAACACCTCTTCCACATCTTCTTTTCATGACAAGTACACATGATAAGTTTGATGTCTCTTTCATTTTTTTTATTATATCTTCTGAGCAGATGTATCCTATCAGTTTACAGTTTACTCGAACCTGGGTCAGATCCAACGTTGAGTCATTATTTCACTTGTGCACACATTGATGTATTTGTTCGCCGATGTTTGTGTGTGTCATAGCTTCTCCTGTCCGTCTCTTGTCAGTCCACTTTAGTCTTTCTTTCCTTCTTCCTCGTTTGGCTGTGTTTTCCCTTAAAATATTACTTTCAATAAGTTGTCTCATATGTCATAAAAATGTCATTTGTCTTGTTGAATTGTGTTCAACTATTTTTTTTTCATCTATTTCCAAATGCCGTTTGTCTTGTTCGAATAGTGTTAAATTGTTCTATGTTACTTTTCGTCTTTTTCTGAATTGCATTTTTTCCCTTCATCCTATTTCTTCACATTCTTATTCTATAAATCCACACTTCACTTCATTTCATTTACTTTCATGTTTTCGATTTAGTGTCCATGTTTCTGCACCACACATGAATATTGAATAGACAGATATAACACTTTATTATTCCCGGTTTTAGTTGCCCTGCTATGTGGGTGTGAGTCTAATCTGCGTTCTTAAAAATGAAATGTGTCCTTCCTGTTCGCGTGATTACTTCTGTCTGGCATGTTTCGACGCTCATTAAAACATGTCAGAGATGGTTGTAATTTGTGTTTTTTCATTCTTCTTTTTTATGTTCCTTCCGCTTAGTTTGAGATTTACCTGTATGCTCATCTTCTCATCTCTGTTTATAATACAACGGTTTTAGCTATATCTAGTTAATAGCTTTATTAAGATAACAGATAGTCTGTTAGAATTTCCCCTTTCCTGTTTACAATATATCCATCTTTGCAACATTCGTAAATGTTATTGAATATTGTCTCTGTTTCTATATAATCGCTCCTCCCTGCTGTTTATCACTGATGCTTCAGTTTATTTACTTATTTGTGTCTTCTACAGAAAGCTAGAATACACATTCTTCTTCTATTGAACCTTCAAAATGATTAGAAGCTGCGGTATCTTAAAATTTACAAATGTGAGGGGTTACAAATTGGATTCAGCCAGAACTCAGATTTTCTCATCTTTGAGGTTATTTTTTAGGGGCATCGGATACTGAAGTATCGCTCATGCAAAAATATTAAATATAGGCAAAATAATATAAAGTATGGAGATTTATATCACAAACTTAAACCACTTTAATAGAATATCTGTTATAAAAATATTTCAGAAAATGAAAAATATCTTATGCAACAAATCTATGTCAATAGAAATGAGAAAGAGAGTTCATCGATGCTATATAGAACCAATTCTGACCTATGGAAGCGAATCATGGACAATAGACAAACAAATGAAAAGATGATTAGAGGCCAGAGAGATGGGATTTCTCAGAAGCATGTTGAAAGTTCCATGGACAGCTAAAAAGACCAATGAGAAAGTTCTCAAAGAGGCCAACACAAAAATTGAGCTCTTAAAAAACATCAGAAAGAAGCAATCAACATTGTTTGGGTACATCATGAGAAGAGGAAAGTTGGAATACTTGGTTACAACTGGCAAAATAAAAGGAAAGAGAGATCGCGGACGACAAAGAGAGAAAATACTGAATAGCTTGGTGTCATGGCATGGAAAACAGTCAACAACAGAATTCATACGATGCACTGGGATAGAAGATTGTGGAAGGACATGATCGCCAACACCAACCGGTACGGCACATGATGATGATTATAAGAATGAAAAGAATGTACTAAGTTCTGGAGATCTTCATTTGCTGCTACATTTTCAAGATTGGAACTAAAACAGCACTTTTAGATGAAGACAAACATCTGCGTCTACAGTCGCATTTCTTCCCAACGGTTTCTATTTTCAGACATCTCGGAATGAAGTAATCCTCCTTTGCCTGTTTGCAAATGTCGCTTCTTTCGCCATCTACTCTGATGTCTGATCAAGTCTTTTTACTTTTATTTATTCTTTCATTCCCCCCCCCTTTCCACCCCCTAAAAAAGACAAAAACTGTTTCAGTAATCTACTACATGTTTTTGTGTTCCTTCTCAAGCAAGTTGTCATCGTATGCTTTTATTTATTCACCGTCATGTGGTTGTATCGTTCCCCCATTATGATGCTCCCATCTCTACTTACTCAGTCTCTCCTTCCAACAGCTTTACGTGTCCTCTTTACATGCACTGCTTTAAGTTTATTTAATTGTTATTGATTTAAAGCTGTCATGTTTAGTGCTACTCTCCATCTGTCACTATTTCCATCTGATCTTCTTTAATTTGACTCCCAATTCGATCACAACAGAGTTCAGGTCTGAGTTAGCTCCTGGATATTTTCTAGCTTGTATGACACGGTTTCGAAATGTATCTTTACTTTACTCATTGTGTTGTGTGTTTTATTCATTCCTTTATCACCAGAGCTTGTCCGTGTATGTGGGTGTCTCTTTTATATAATTTCAAATATGTGTGACATAACATTTCTTTTATTCACAAGACCGTTCTAACCTGTCCCCCGTCGCTCTATCTCGCTCTCTTCTCTCTCTCTCTCTCTCTCTCTCTCTCTCTCTCGCCATTCCGTAATGTCCTATATCGTTGTTATATCTTCCTTTTCCCGGCTTAGCATTCTTGTCACCCATTACAATTAAATTGCTGTTTGACTCCACCTGTTTCACCACTTTTCTTATTACCTCATAAAATGATTCTACTTGGTAATATGTTTATTACTGAGTGCTTTCAAGCATAATTTTTTATTACTTTCTAATTTGGAAATGTTTTGATTCAGTTTTGAATAGTATAATTATCTATTGTAAATCCAATGTGTATACGTATTTTTGTAGTTCATGAGGGAGGAAGTCAGACATAAAAGTTATGTGAGAGAATGGGGAAGATTAGAATAAGAGTTAGTCAGACATAAAAGTTATGTGAGAGAATGGGGAATATTAGAATAAGAGGTAGTCAGACATAAAAGTTATGTGAGAGAATGGGGAAGATTAGAATAAGAGTTAGTCAGACATAAAAGTTATGTGAGAGAATGGGGAAGATTAGAATAAAAGGTAGTCAGACATCAAAGTTATGTGAGACAATGGGGAAGATTAGAATAAAAGGTAGTCAGATATCAAAGTTATGTGAGACAATGGGGAAGATTAGAATAAAAGGTAGTCAGACATAAAAGTTATGTGAGACAATGGGGACGATTAGAATAAAAGGTAGTCAGACATAAAAGTTATGTGAGACAATGGGGAAGATTAGAATAAAAGGTAGTCAGACATCAAAGTTATGTGAGACAATGGGGAAGATTAGAATAAAAGGTAGTCAGACATAAAAGTTATGTGAGAGAATGGGGAAGATTAGATTAAGAGGTAGTCAGACATAAAAGTTATGTGAGACATTGGGGAAGATTAGAATAAAAGGTAGTCAGACATAAAAGTTATGTGAGAGAATGGAGAAGATTAGATTAAGAGGTAGTCAGACATAAAAGTTATGTGACAGATTTGGGGTGAAAATGTGTCACATTATGATAGCGCTATACAACTGTCAAATTATGACAGGCAAAATAGAAAATGATGCCATGGATCCGAACAGTCTATGTTAATATTTTTTCGGTCGTTAAATAAGTATTGTCACCGAGGACCACTGTAGAGTCGAGGTTTAGGTGTTGACCCTACATTCGAGAGTAGCATTTCGAATCCCGTGTGGAGCGATTGATTCCTTCTCCTCCCACCCCCCTTTCTCGCAGTGTGTCTTTTGACCAGTGCCATTGTCATTGCCCATAGTTGTTTGTCTGATACTTTCCCCGTAGTTCTTTGTTGGTAATTCTGACCTGCCCTTTCCGTTCTTTCATCTTACGCAAAGATTCATTCATTAATGAAAAGCTG
Source organism: Megaustenia siamemsis (assembly GCA_032433765.1). Classification (NCBI taxonomy): domain Eukaryota; kingdom Metazoa; phylum Mollusca; class Gastropoda; order Stylommatophora; family Ariophantidae; genus Megaustenia; species Megaustenia siamemsis. Next base: position 43,073,269 of record JAVIAB010000108.1, on the reverse strand, counting down.
CATTATCATGGCTGCCGTTTTTTTTTCTTCTCGCTGTATTTCACGCTCATATAATCGGGCTGATTTAACATTTGGATTTTATTTCATTTATTTATCTATTTTATTTTGTAATTAACCTGATATCGCGTGTATGTTTGCTAGTGCAGTGAAAGTTTATCTTTAGTATGTTACTGCCCAGTTTAAATGTCAAAGACATTCGATTTCTATCACGGTTATATCAACGAATGAAGCAGCTTTAAGAAATTGTAACTGACTTTCTCTCTCTCTCTCTCTCTCTCTCTCTCTCTCTCTCTCTCTCTCTCTCTTTCTCTCTTTCTCTCTCTCTCTCTCTGTCTCTCTCTCGTGCTACTCACTTCGTGCGCTAGACTGTGTAATTAGACCAGAGATGCTAATGACAATGTACAATGTCCGAGCACGATTGTCATGGCTCTGCAAATAAGAACAAGAATGGATTAAGTTGGTTCCACATAGAGAACTTGGTATTGTAGTATGTCATGCTTCCAGCATGTCATTTAAATTAATTCAGGATTTAAGATTACTTTCACAAATTAATTTCGTTTCGAGTGATAGTTTCCTAGTTTCCTTATTGCATGTGTGGTTTCACCGTAGCTTTTTGTTTTACGAATCGATTATAATATGCTGTAATCGATTACGTGGCTTGTGATAACGCGAGTATCGTAAATTCAAGTATCGTTAACATTCTTTCGCAACAAGAGCCGCCAGTAAATTTGTTTTGATAATCGATTTCTGTTTTAGATTCGGTTCGATAAGATTACTTTTAATCATGGTCTGTACTTTGCCTAGTTTCAGTTGGCAGGGTGAAGGTCGACTGTCAGATGGGGATATTCCTCCCTTGTTTTGGGGGTTCTTCTACTTCATCTGTTTCCATCTTCGATGGGAGGGTTCGTTATCCATCTTTATGTCACTAATCTTCCTTCTTTATTGTCACTTGGTCAAGTATTTCTAGTATTCCGACTATCCTTATTTGTTATTTCCTGTAAATATGTTCTCGTAAGGTTGGTTGGTAGTATCTTGGATAGATGCAATCCTAAATAGGTTACAGGGCAGTGAAGGGGACTTCATTCACTTTTATTAGTCATTACAGGGTAGTGAAGGGAACTCCATTTACTTTTATTAGTCATTACAGGACAGTGATGGGAACTCCATTTACTTTTATTAGTCATTGCAGGGCAGTGAAGGGAACTCCATTTACTTTTATTAGTCATTACAGGGCTGGTTACAGAGCAGTGAAGGGGACTTCATTCACTTGTATTAGTCATTACAGGGCAGGTTACAGGGCAGTGAAGGGGACTTCATTTACATTTATTAGTCATTACAGGGCAGGTTACAGGGCAGTGAAGTGGACTTCATTCACTTTTATTAGTCATTACAGGGCAGGTTACAGGGCAGTGAAGGGGACTTCATTCACTTTTATTAGTCATTACAGGGCAGGTTACAGGGCAGTGAAGGGGACTTCATTCACTTGTATTAGTCATTACAGGACAGGTTACAGGGCAGTGAAGGGGACTTCATTCATTTTTATTAATCATTACAGGGCAGGTTACAGGGCAGTGAAGGGGAATTCATTCACTTTTATTAGTCATTACAGGGCAGTGAAGGTGACTTCATTTACTTGTATTAGTCATTACAGGGCAGGTTATAGGGCAGTGAAGGGGATTTCATTCACTTTTATTAGTCATTACAGGGCAGGTTACAGGGCAGTGAAGGGGACTTCATTCACTTTTATTAGTCATTACAGGGCAGGTTACAGGGCAGTGAAGGGGACTTCATTCACTTTTATTAGTCATTACAGGGCAGTGAAGGGGACTTCATTTACTTTTATTAGTCATTACAGGGCAGGTTACAGGGCAGTGAAGTGGACTTCATTCACTTTTATTAGTCATTACAGGGCAGGTTACAGGGCAGTGAAGGGGACTTCATTCACTTTTATTAGTCATTACGGGGCAGGTTACAGGGCAGTGAAGGGGACTTCATTCACTTGTATTAGTCATTACAGGACAGGTTACAGGGCAGTGAAGGGGACTTCATTCATTTTTATTAATCATTACATGGCAGGTTACAGGGCAGTGAAGAGGACTTCATTCACTTTTATTAGTCATTACAGGGCAGTGAAGGTGACTTCATTTACTTGTATTAGTCATTACAGGGCAGGTTATAGGGCAGTGAAGGGGATTTCATTCACTTTTATTAGTCATTACAGGGCAGGTTACAGGGCAGTGAAGGGGACTTCATTCACTTTTATTAGTCATTACAGGGCAGGTTACAGGGCAGTGAAGGGGACTTCATTCACTTTTATTAGTCATTACAGGGCAGTGAAGGTGACTTCATTTACTTGTATTAGTCATTACAGGGCAGGTTATAGGGCAGTGAAGGGGACTTCATTCACTTTTATTAGTCATTACAGGGCAGTGAAGGTGACTTCATTTACTTGTGTTAGTCATTACAGGGCAGGTTATAGGGCAGTGAAGGGGACTTCATTCACTGTTATTAGTCACTACAGGGCAGTGAAGGAGACTTCATTCACTTTTATTAGTCATTACAGGGCTGGTTATAGGGCAGTGAAGGGAACTTCATTCACTTTTATTAGTCACTACAGGGCTGGTTATAGGGCAGTGAAGGGGACTTCATTTACTTTTATTAGTCATTACAGGGCTGGTTACAGGGCAGTGAAGGTGACTTCATTTACTTTTATTAGTCATTACAGGGCTGGTTATAGGGCAGTGAATGGGACTTCGTTTACTTTTATTGGTCATTACAGGGCTGGTTATAGGGCAGTGAAGGGGACTTCGTTTACTTTTATTGGTCATTACAGGGCTGGTTATAGGGCAGTGAAGGGGACTTCGTTTACTTTTATTAGGCATTACAGGGCTGGTTACAGGGCAGTGAAGGTGACTTCATTTACTTTTATTAGTCATTACATGGCTGGTTACAGGGCAGTGAAGGTGACTTCATTTACTTTTATTAGTCATTACAGGGCTGGTTATAGGGCAGTGAAGGGGACTTCATTCACTTTTATTAGTCATTACAGGGCTGGTTATAGGGCAGTGAAGGTGACTTCATTCACTTTTATTAGTCATTACAGGGCAGGTTATAGGGCAGTGAAGGGGACTTCATTCACTTTTATTAGTCATTCATCATCATCGTCACTGAGTGCCGTCTCCGTAGCGAAGGTTGGCTACCATGGAGCGCCATTCCACTCTGTCTCTTGCTTTAATGGTGCTGATTGCCATAGGTTGACTTGTCCATCTGTTGATGTTACTCGTCCATGTTAGTTTTGGTCTACCTCCTTTACATTCTATTTCCCCATCCAATATTACTTTTATTACGCTGTTGTGTCTTTTGACATGCCCCAAAAATTTCATTTGTCTTCTTCTAATTGTGTTTAGTAGTTCTCTTTTAATTTTTAGTTGTTTTAAAACTTAATCGTTTGTTTTCTTTTCCTTCCATCCAATTCTACATATTCTTCTATGAATCCACATTTCAAAGGCTTCAATTTTCTATTCTGATTTCTTGTCTAATGTCCATGTTACTGCACCATGCAGGAATATTGAGAAGATGTAACATTTGGCTATTCTTAGTTTTAGCTCTGCTGTTATTTGTTTTGATGTTAGTATATTTTTCATGGCATTAAAATTACTTGTTACCATACCTATTCTTTTGTTTATTTCAATTTTGCATTTTCCATCACTGGTTATAGTGTGTCCCAGGTAGTTGAAGCTCTGAACTCTCTCCAGATGTATTCCTTCAACTTTGATATTTAATTGTAGGTCTTGAGAATTTTCTTTCTTTATGATCATAGTTTTAGCCTTTTTGATATTCATATCTAGTCCACATATTTTGTTTGTCATGTTTATTACATTAAGTAATTTTTGTAGATCTTTAAGGTTTTCTGCTAGTAGAACAGTATCATCAGCATATCTCAGGCTATTGATTATCTATTCATTAATGTTTAGGCCTGGCATCTCTGAGATGTTTTTAAAGATTTGCTCAGTATATAGATTGAACAAGCTTGATGATAGGATGCATCCCTGTCTTACTCCTCTTTTTATGTCCATGGGTGTAGAGTTCTCCTTGTTATATTTTATTATTGCTGTTTGCTCCCAGTACAAATTACATATTAGTCGTATGTCTGTGTCGTCCAGATTTATATATTTTAGGCAGTCTATAAGTTGATTATGGTGTATTTTATCAAATGCTTTGGTGTAGTCTATGAAGCAGGCATATATTGGTTTGTTTACTTATGTGTACTTTTCAATCAATGTTCTCATGCTGAATATGGTTTCTTTTGTCCCACTGTTTTTTCCTGAATCCAAATTGCTGCTCATCTAATTCAATATTAATGTTATTCTGAATCCTTGTATAACTTTTAGTAAAATTTTGGTTACCTGCCTCATTAGGCTTACTGTTCTAAAATCACTGCATTCAACTGCAGCATTCTTTTTAGGTAATCCAATGGAAGTTGATGTTTTTTGTTCATTTGGTATGTATCTTGTATGGTATATGTCATTGCATATGTCTGTGATCAATTCAATGCCAAAATCTTCTAGTGCCTGTATCATCTCTATCTGTATATAGGCAGGTGCTGCTGCCTTTCCCTTTTTCATTGTTTTTTATAGATTTTTACTTCAGATTTCAGGATTGTATGACTGAATGTACATTTTATAAATGGTTTTTGTCCCTTTCGTCATGAAATAATTATGTTTTATATTCCTGCCATCTATCGATTATTTCTTTGTTGTCTGTTAGTATTCTTCCCTCTTTGTTTGCAATACATTCGCTTCCTGCAGTTTTTTTTTGTCGTTATTAGTCATTCTCTTTATTTCTGTGTGCATCCTTCTTAAATTGTGTTTACTTTCCATAGTTTTGACTTCTAGACATATTTGGTTGAGCCAGTCTTCTTTTGCCTTTTTGCACATTTTGCGTATTTCATTATCAATTTCCTTGTATCTGACAGTGTTCTTCGCTTGTCTTCTTTCTTCCATTTTTTTTAAGAGGTTGTCAGTTATCCACTTTTGTTTTTTGTTTCTTTCCTTTTTGGGTAAGGTGTCACAGGATTCTTGTATGCTGTTTTTAATGCATTGCCATTTGGTTGTGACTTTTTATTCAGGATTTTCTCTTTTGTATTGCTCAATCCCTTCATCCAGCAGCTTCTGATATGTGTTCTTTACTTGTACTGTATAAGTTTCTTTTATATCTTTCTGATTTAGTGCTGTTATATCTATTGGTATTGCTGAATTAGTCTTTTGTTTGTTTCTCTTTAACTTGATTTTCATTTTAATCAATACAGGATTGTAATATGAATTAATATCCTCTCCTGGATAGGTTTTGGCTTTTTTGACTCTGTTCCGGAATCTGTCTTTTATCAATATGTAATCTATTTGATTCCTCTTCCTATCTCCAGGACTTTTCCATGTGTATAATTTACTTTTCTCTTGCTCAAAGTAGGTGTTACACGTTATCAGCATGTTTTCTTCACAAAATTGAATTATCTTTCTCCTCTGTTATTTCTTTTTCCTAAACCATGAATTTCTATAATGGTGTTATATCTACCTTTTCCTACTTTAGCGTTCCTGTCACCCATTACAATCAAGATGTCTGAAGATTTCACTTGCTTCATAACTGTATTTAGATCTTCATAGCATGCTTCTATTTGTTCATCTGTATAGTCTTGAGTAGGTGCGTATGTCTGTATTATTGCTATGTCAAATGGTTTACCTTAAGTTTTAATAGTATAATTTAGTAGTTTTAATAATATCATTGTATGTCCAGTAGGTGTTTATATATTTGTGTAGCTCTCGTTTTATTAATATGCCTACCCCTCTGTGATGTTCTGTTGTGTTACCTGAATACATAAATTTATATTTATCGTCTTGTATGTATCGACTTTCTTTCCATCTTGTTTCTGATATGCCTAAAATATCTATGTTTAATCGTTCTGCTTCGACCATACGATTTTATAATTTTCCCTCTTAGTATAAACAATTAAAAAAAAGGGACTTCATTCACATTTATTATTCATTACATGACAGTGAAGGGGACTTCATTCACATTTATTAGTCATAGTGTATGTGTGTCGCCGTAATATTTTCGACAAGTAAGTCTTGACTTGACGGCCTCTCATTTCAATCATTTTTTTTTTCTGCAATAATAATGAATTTACATACCACTCATACACCATACGTCATATGAAAAATCTCACACATCAAATACGTATTGCATTGGATATCTGTTATCTTTGCCTCACTTGTAAGTGTACCTGTCAGTGTCCTCTGTTGTGGGATTTTCTCTTTTTCCTGTTATTTTCCATTTGAGTTTTGGCTTTCTCTTTCCCTGCTTGTTTGTTCTCATCATATGCCCACTTTATTCTCCAACCTGCTGCCTGACTTACCCTATCTCTTGCTACTTTTCTAGCCTTGAATTTGTGCCATGGTAAACGAAGTAGTTATTCTCAACATATGTCATCTAATGCATCTAATGTATTATCTATTTCTCAGTAGTTAATCTTCCATTTGGCATAGGTAAGGGCGGATAAATATATTTGAGATGAAAATAACAGCTTTGATCATATACTTATAGGTATATTTATTTACATTACATGCCGTATAAATTTACACAAGTGATACACGTGCATCATTTAAATACTACAACCCAACCTCAGCGGTTGAAAAAAAAAACGTAAAAACGTATTTAATATCTTATGTCTGTATTATATATATATATATATATATATATATATATATATATATATATATATATATATATATATATATATAAGATGTATATGTATTTTTAATTACTGAGGTTGTAGTTAGGTTGAGATTATATATGTATATGTGTGTGTAGGTGTGTATATATATATATATATATATATATATATATATATATATATATATATCTTCTTTCCTTCCTCATTTGCCTTTCAGCGTCGAGGGTAGATGTAATTTGCTGTCTTTTGCTCATCTGTTCGCCTCAACTGTTTTTATGTATGTCCAATGATTTGAAAATCTTTGTTGCACTTTGAGTCGTTTTCTGCTGTTTGTGAATTGTCGTTTGTCATTAGACTTCCTAGGTATATAAATATATCTACTTGTTTTAGTTGCCTGCCGTCTATAGTTATGTTGATATTCTGTTTCTTGTTTGCGATGTTCATGACTTCTGTTTTATTGTTGTTGATTTTCATGTTGTATTTTGTGCCTGCGCTTTTCGAGTCTATTTAAGTATTCTTCTATTTTGTCCATGTGTTAGTGCCTGATAGTTTGCAAATAGAAGCACGTTAATCTCATATGTCTCAGATCGGTTGGCTAACTTGCCTATATAGCCCATGTATGCAATAAACAGTTTGTTTTTTTTAAGGAGGGGGGGGGTTTGGTATAGTACTCTACCCTTACTTACAATGATCTAACTTCGAAGTGGTCTGTGTAACCCGTTGCTGTTCCGACTGTGCAGCTGCTGTTGATGTAGAGACTTTTAATTAGGTTGGTTAGATGTTGGCTTACTCCATATGTTGTAAGTATCTCCCACAGTTGTTCTCTGTTTACTGGGTCAAATACTTTTTTTCCTTGTCAATGAAAGCATAAGCGTAAAGCGTACACGCCATATGACATTATCACCTGTCAACATTATTCAAAAACTGCATACAGGCAACACACAAACACTGCAACCATTATAATAGAATAATAACAGACACACATCGTATGAACAGTACCCCCACACATAATACAACCATTGCACTCATGAGTCAGATAACCATCACACAGACACGTCATTTCATTTATTCTTCATAGGAAATTGAACGGGAATTTCACCTGAACTAAAGCAGTAGAAACATTACAGTAACACGTCATAATAGCCATCACACCTGACGTCGTATCGGCCTTGCATACACCCGTTTTACAAATGCTATAATCACGCATCGTGCACAACATTATCAATAAACATCATACAACAATAACACCCACCAGCCTTATAAACATTCCACACGTTATGTAAACGGTATGTTCTAGTATCATATAAACATCCCACGCTTTATGTAAACGGTATGTTCAAGTGTCATATAAACATTCCACACGTTATGTAAACGGTATGTTTAAGTATCATATAAACATTCTCCCTAAACATTGTGCAAATTTCAGCCCCACTTTATCTATGTGAAAAAAAACATACACAGTTGTCTTGCCAACAAACCTTACTTATCATGCAATCATTACATAAAGACATCATATAAACATTCATGTCAAAAGGACGTACGCTACATGTCATATAAACATTCCTGCCACAAGGACCTACGCTACATGTCATATAAACATTCCTGCCACAAGGACCTACGCTACATGTCATATAAACATTCCTACCACAAGGACCTACTCTACACGCCATATAAATATTCCTGCCACAAGGACCTAGGCTACATGTCATATAAACATTCCTATCACAAGGGCCTACTCTACACGTCATATAAACATTCCTGCCACAAGGACCTACGCTACATGTCATATAAACATTCCTACCACAAGGACCTACTCTACACGCCATATAAATATTCCTGCCACAAGGACCTAGGCTACATGTCATATAAATACTCCTACCACAAAGGCCTACTCTACACGTCATATAAACATTCCTGCCACAAGGACCTAGGCTACATGTCATATAAACATTCCTGCCACAAGGACCTACTCTGCACGTCATATAAATATTTTTGCCACAAGGACCTACTCTACACGTCATATAAATGTTCCTACCACAAGGACGTACGCTACATGTCATATAAACATTCCTGCCACAAGGACCTACTCTACACGTCATATAAATATTCCTACCACAAGGACCTACTCTACACGTCATATAAATATTCCTGCCACAAGGACGTACGCTACATGTCATATAAACATTCCTGCCACAAGGACGTACGCTACATGTCATATAAACATTCCTCCCACAAGGACGTACGCTACATGTCATATAAACATTCCTGCCACAAGGACGTACGCTACATGTCATATAAACATTCCTGCCACAAGGACGTACGCTACGTGTCATATGAACATTCCTGCCACAAGGACCTACTCTACACGTCTTATAAACATTCCTCCCACAAGGACGTACGCTACATGTCATATAAACATTCCTGCCACAAGGACCTACTCTGCACGTCATACAAATATTTTTGCCACAAGGACCTACTCTACACGTCATATAAATGTTCCTACCACAAGGACGTACGCTACATGTCATATAAACATTCCTGCCACAAGGACCTACTCTACACGTCATATAAATATTCCTACCACAAGGACCTACTCTACACGTCATATAAATATTCCTGCCACAAGGACGTACGCTACATGTCATATAAACATTCCTGCCACAAGGACGTACGCTACATGTCATATAAACATTCCTGTCACAAGGACGTACGCTACATGTCATATAAACATTCCTGCCACAAGGACGTACGCTACATGTCATATAAACATTCCTGCCACAAGGACGTACGCTACATGTCATATGAACATTCCTGCCACAAGGACCTACTCTACACGTCTTATAAACATTCCTCCCACAAGGACGTACGCTACATGTCATATAAACATTCCTGCCACAAGGACGTACGCTACATGTCATATAAACATTCCTCCCACAAGGACGTACGCTACATGTCCTATAAACATTCCTGCCACAAGGACGTACGCTACATATCATATAAACATTCCTCCCACAAGGACCTACTCTACACGTCATATAAACATTCCTCCCACAAGGACCTACACTACACGTCATATAAACATTCCTCCCACAAGGACCTACTCTACACGTCATATAAACATTCCTCCCACTAGGACGTACGCTACATGTCATATAAACATTCCTGCCACAAGGACCTACTCTACACGTCATATAAACATTCCTCCCACAAGGACCTACTCTACACGTCGTATAAACATTCCATGATTACAGAAACATTCCCATCACATACGTCATGTCTACGGTTATCTTTCTATCTTCTGTTCACCCACTGAATGAGTCTTGTTTCGCCACAGAGAGAAGTAATACCATTGCTTTCACTGGTTATGTTGTTTGATGGTTATTATGTTTAATTGATTCCATTTGACACCTTTGAGTTTCCATTTGTCTCTGTAGACAGCTGTTTCCATATAATATGCAAGAACTGCTGGTTGGTTGATTCTGGTCAGATGCCCTATCGTTTTATTTGGTGTTTCAGTATAATAACTAGTTGGTATAATAACCCACCATTTTACCCCAGACCTCATTTCCAATTGTATATAAATTAGTTATGTTTATCGTTTTTATTATGCATTCTCTTCGCATGTTGCTTCTTTTCGCTTTTGTTCTTCAGTAATTACCCATGCTCGACATTGGTAGGATAATATGGACATAAACAATGTTTCTATTAATTTGGAGAAAAAAAAATAGAATAAACGTAACATTGTATGTAGCAGTTTTACTTAAATGAAGACAGTAACAAATAATACAATTAAATAACAGTAAAATAAAATATGTTTCTGCAGTCACATTTAGATGTTTCACAATCAGAGTTATCTGGTCACTTACATATTTGCTTTATAGATTCAGGTTTCTATCTCGTGACCTCACTTCCCGTCGATTCCTAAATACTTGCATTATCTCACTTGGTTTAGAATCTTGCAGTTTTTCGAAAAAAATAGCTGTGTGTTGGACTGCTATTTATTGTGATTAGTTCTGTCTTTGTTATGTTTTATGTCGTGCTCTGTGCAAATGGAATGGAGACAGTTGATACAGTGTTACAGCTCATCTGTCTTGCTTTGGTCGTCTGCCAAAATTAACTCATTTAAACTTTCTGGTTCCGTGTTAGCAATTGTGGTGTTTTTTGTCCATGTATGTGAGTAATAAGGGAGCCGCAATAGCTCAGTGGTTAGTGAACTGGACTACAAAGGACAAGAGGCCGGGTTCGATCCTGACCGACGGCTTCCGGGTTCACCCAGCCTTAAATTGGTACCAGATTTTTTCTGGGAAAGTAAAGCGGCACGGGCGCAATACCGACAACATCACCCCAAAAATCATGTGCCGAATGTCTGTACAAATTATGATCACTAACACCATATTCCATATACGCCACTTGGCGTGACGGGGACTCTTTACTTTTTTACTTTACTATGTGAGTAATAGTAGTGGTGCCATTGCACAGTGTTGTCATAACCCTGCTGTTTCGGTGTAGCACGATTTCATATCAGCAGTTACTCTACAGACGATGTAAAGATTAAGCGAAGGAAACATCAACGTTCTAGTCACATAAACATAATCTACAGCAGCATAACAACGTAGTCTACCTCATTAGCATAAGATAACAGTCTCTTTATGTATGTGAGATAGACCCATTTGCTATTGCTAGATCAACTTCGTAGAGTGAGATAGGCTCAATTATCGAGTGACGTTGTCCGAAACTCCATTGCCTTGATCTCTGACAGTACTCATTTCATTAAAGATTATAACGGCGAATTGTGTGCGTTCAATCCAAGCACAGATATCGATTGCGTTCGTAGCAAGGCCTTAATGAGAGCGATTAGCAGTGATACTTCCAGCGTTTGGCCATTCGCAAGTTTCGCTAGGATTGACATTCCAATGACTGGGATCAGCATTCCCCCCGTTTATAATGAAGGGTTTCTAGGCTTTGGGCAAACATGGTCTTTATTTACAGCTTTGTTGTGCCATGCCACACTGAACATTAACGTCGCTGCTACAATACATATATATATATATATATATATACTTTTTTATGATTGAGCTTTTCTCCCTGATCTGTATAAATGCTTCTTATTATCGCATCTTGTTTATCGTATAATTTTAGCATACATTTACTGTTCTGTGTTTTACTGTACTATCAGATCTAGTGTGCTATTACACATTATTGATGTCCCAACACGTACGAACCTTGTCTGCATCTACATTCATTGGCATATCTTCTCTTCCACTTTCTCCTGTACTTCGATGATTCCAGGGGAAACTTCAGCAGCTCCAAGTTTTCAACATTTACACTTGTTTTTTTCTCCTTGCAGCATTTCTTTTATCTTTAGTTGTACGATATAAGGCATCTGTTGCACCAATCTTGTTATGTTTCTATCATTGCTGTCCACTCTAATTTTCTTTTCACACAACCTGAATAAGATTATGACTGACCTACTTTGTCTTCTTCTCTTCTCCTTCCCCTTCTTTTATTCTTCCTCTTTCCTTCATCATTCACCTCTCATCGTTAAGGAGAGATATAATTTGTGGTCTTTTGCTCTTCTTTTCACTTCTGCTGTTTTGCGTCCTAGTATTCCTAATTCCATGAATCCATCTTTTTCGTGGTGGCCTACATTGTAATGTGTATTATTTTAACGTAGTCTATGTAGTTCATATACTTCATTGTTGTCTGTGTAATTCACATACAAAATCTGTATATCCCACACTGTAAATTGAGTTGTTTTATTACAAACACGTAAATGCCGCGACAGTCTGAAATATTGCAAATAATCCCGACTTGATAGTGGGGTCATTGCCAGGAAGGCAAGTTTATTCTGTGCGGTTTCCTGGCTCTGATTGCTACCCGGTAATAGTGCGTTTCCCTCGGAATAAAATAATGGCCCTTGAATATCAGAGCTCGGAAGATTTGTGGGGAAAAGAAAGTGCTGGACGAGAAAGCAGACTGATTTAGACAGAAACATTTGACCAGTTGAAGAGTGGGTTCTGCTTCCAGGAACACCTTCGAGACATCTCTCAGGACGTGGGGATTTTCCTACTTTTACTACATTGATCACCAAAATGCTTCTGGACTCACTGCTGCCATTTCGTGTTTTTCTGACGAACATAGCCGCCTTGTCCTTGAAAAAAAAACAAAAAAAAAAAACTTGATAGCCCGCTTTGGGATACTTTCTCCTTACGCTATCAATATGCTGCACTTCTTTATCTAATTTCCAATTTCCACTTCAGGTTGTTTTCATTTTTTTTTTTACTTTTGTTCTGTCTGGTTGGCTGGCTACATACGTACCTAACAGCCTATCTACCTACATGTTTGTTTGACGATCTGTCTATCTGCTTTTCTTTCTGTTTATTTTGTCTGCATTTTTTTCTCTGCCTATATGCCTGTCTGTGTCTGTTCGCCTCTCTTTCTGACTGACTATCTTTTTGGCGCTATGTCTGACTAATTGCCAGCATCTATCTATCTATCTATCTATCTATCTATCTATCTATCTATCTATCTATCTATCTATCTATCTATCTATCTATCTATCTATCTATCTATCTATCTGTCTGTCTGTCTGTCTGTCTGTCTGTCTGTCTGTCTGTCTGTCTGTCTGTCTGTCTGTCTGTCTGTCTGTCTGTCTGTCTGTCTGTCTGTCTGTCTGTCTGTCTGTCTGTCTGTCTGTCTGTCTGTCTGTCTGTCTGTCTGTCTGTCTGTCTGCCTGCCTGCCTGCCTGCCTGCCTGCCTGCCTGCCTGCCTGCCTGCCTGCCTGCCTGCCTGCCTGCCTGCCTGCCTGCCTGCCTGCCTGCCTGCCTGCCTGCCTGCCTGTTTGTTTGTTTGTTTGTTTATCTACCTATGTAATCTGTCCATATCTCAATCTATCTATATAACAATTTTGTGTCTGCCTGTCTGTACCATCGTTCTCACTTAGCGGATTGACGCACTCATTCATTCCTGTACCTTATAATCTTCATAATATTTAATTTTCCCAGACATCTGTGCTAAAAATGTCAGCTAGATCCACTTTTATATCTTCCCTCCACTTTGCTGTGCGTTATCCGCCCCAATTCTTTTTTCGTATTTTCGGACTTCCCATAATTCCTGTTCTATTATGTTTTATTTTTGCCTTTCTATCTTGCATTGGGACATAGGTCAAAGTTCACAATTTATTTGCATTCCCACCACCCCACTTTTCCCGTCCTTTTCAGTCAATTCATATGTGTGTCGCATTTCTCCTTTGTTAATTTATGAATTAGACCTCATATCTGTATGTTGCATTTATTCATTATTTCCTTGTCAACGCCACTTAAGTTACAATTTGTTTTAACCACCAGCTTACTCCAGCGCTATATAGTTCCCCTCTCTCCCTCTATCCAGTTAATTGTTCTAAGTTGCTTGTTACTTTGTGTCATTAGTTGGGAACTGGGGGACTGGAGCTAGGAAATGAGATGTTCTTAGTGAGAACCTACTTGGGATGAAGAAGACCCCAACTATAGGGTTGGGGAGAGAGAGAGAGAGAGTGCACACTAGAGGGAGGTTTTACTTCTAACGCTACGGAATATCGGAGGATAAATATGGTGGAGAAATTACACACTGGAGCGGGTGAGTGAATGGGTGGGTGGTTGAGTGAGTGAGTGAGTGGGTGGGTGGGTGAGTGAGTGGGTGGGTGGATGAGTGAGTGGATGGGTGGTGAGTGGTTGAGTGAGTGAGTGGGTGGGTGAATGGGTGGATTAGCGAGTGAATGGATGGGTTGGTGAGTGGGCGGAGAAGTGGATTGAAAGATGCTACTATAAAAAGAGAGAGATTGTCAATGTAAAAGTAAAAGTAAAGTACCCCCCGTCACGCCAAGTGGCGTATAGGGAAATATGGTGTTAGTGACCCTATATTTTACAGACCTTCAGCACATGATTTTTTTTTTTGGGGTAATGTGGTCGGTATTACGCCCGTGCTGCTTTTACTTTCCCAGAAAAAATCCGGTACCCATTTAAGGCTGGGTGAACCCGGAGCCGTCGGTTGGGATCGAACCCTACCCCTTGTCCGTAGTAGTCCAGTTCACTAACCACTGAGCTATCGCGGCTCCTACTAATTTTTAGGGAATTAGTAAAACCAAGGTGTCCTCGCCAGGATTACGAACCCCGGTTGTTGCCGTGGTAAGCCAACCGCCTATCGATTGCGCTAACCGGACGATTGTCAATGTAGTAGAGTTTAATACGTGGAGTATATATTTTAAAGAGAAAGAAAGATAGAGAGGAGTCAGGGCGCTGTTTGGAAAATATGCAACAACGCAATAGTTTGAAATGTTAAGTCCTTGTTTGAACTATATGTTTTGCACACACATATACACACACACACACATTAAATATAATATGCACATATATTTTTTTTAATTCAGAGGAGTAGCGTCCCCTTAAGTAACATTGCACTGTATTGTGCGATTATCTAATTTGTCATTAGAAGACCCTAATTGTAGAGAAAATTGAATCAAGACGAGGGTAAGGTCCTAACGTTAATCTTAGCCACAAACATTAAGCCTAACGTGATTATTAGCATTTGAGAACCACTGTAATTTTGTTGTGTGTCAACTAAGAGGAGTCAGACTCGTTTCGCTGAAATCATTTATGTGCTTAAACTAAGACTTGTTTTACAAAAGAATATTTTGTTCCGACTGGTAATCACGACAATGTTATTTATTGTTTTAAACTTGCTTATTCGGATATCTTGCTATCAAGAATGAATAACATTTTTCACTGTCTGTATTTGTCTGGCCTTGACCCTAGTAGTACATCCCTCGAAACGCCAGGGCAGGAAAGATGTTCCAGACGACGGGATATCGATTTCCTAGAAGTTGCTCTTTGCCTTCGGAGAGTCGACTAAAACACTAACGAAATTATGACATCGGATGTCGACTTTTAATAGGATCATGTCTTCCCTTGACGTGACTAATGGTGTCTCCTGTCCTGGCTGATACGTTATCATTGCTGCTATCTGTTGAGTTGTTGGTGCCAGCAGTTGCAGAGGCTAGATTGAAACAGCATCACGATTGTGACTGAGGTGGGGGGGTGTGTTTATCGCTATAAACTATACTGATTTCATGTTTTATTTAAATACTATTTATAATTTATGTATTTATTTATTTATTTTGATTTGTTCTTTCTGTAATTAGTGTCCTTTAAACTGTGAAACTTTTTTTAATGCTCTTCCTGTTGTTTGATGTGTGAAATTTTTTCTTCTATGTTTGAAGTCGCTTTTATTGTTTACTTTGGTTTCTTTGTTTGAGTCTTTTAAATCGTTCCTTTTCTTTCTATTTTTGGGATTAATTTGTTTCCTCTGTTTGGAGTTTTTTTTGTGTGTGTTTCTTTTGTTTGAAGCGGTAGACCTCTAATTGTGTCAGCAATAATAAACGCCTACTTTAGTCAGAGGCGTTTAACCCCTACTTTTATCACAGATAATGGATGTTTACTTTTATCGGAGAAGAAAGACACTTCCTTGTGTCTGATATGATTGACACCGAATTTTGTCACAGATAATTGACACCGAATTTTGTCACATTTGATTGACATTAAATTTTGTCACAGATAATTGACACCGAATTTTGTCACATATGATTGACATTAAATTTGGTCACAGGTGATTACCATAATATTTTGTCACAGATGATTGGCACGTAATTTTGCCACAGATGATTGGCACATATTCTGTCACAGATGATTGACACTAAATTTTGTCACAGATGATTAGCATGATATTTTGTCACATATGATTGGCACTAAATTTTGTCACAGATGATTAGCATGATATTTTGTCACATATGATTGGCACTAAATTTTGTCACAGATGATTAGCATATTTTGTCACATATGACTGGCACTAAATTTTGTCACAGATGATTAGCATTATATTTTGTCACATATGATTGACACTAAATTTTGTCACAGATGATTAGCACGATATTTTGTCACATATGATTGGCACTAAATGTTGTTACAGATGATTGGCACGATATTTTGTCACATATGATTGGCACTAAATGTTGTTGCTGATGATTGGCACGATATTTTGTCACAGATTATTGGCGCGTAATTTTGCCACAAATGATTGACACCTACTTTGTCACAGATGATTGACACCTACTTTGTCACAGATGATTGACACCTACTTTGTCACAGATGATTGACACGAAATTTTGTCACAGATGATTGGCAACTATTTTGTCACAGATGATTGACACCAAATTTTGTCACAGATGATTGACACCAAATTTTGTCACAGATGATTGGCAACTATTTTGTCACAGATGATTGACACCAAATTTTGTCACAGGTGATTGACACCGAATTTTGCCACAGATAGTTGACACCGAATTTTGTCACAGATGATTGACACCGAATTTTGTCACAGATGATTGACACCGAATTTTGCCACAGATGATTGACACCAAATTTTGTCACAGATGATTAGCACGATATTTTGTCACAGATGATTAACACGATATTTTGTCACAGATGATTGACACCTATTCTGTCACAGATGATTGACACCGAATTTTGTCACATATGATTGACACTAAATTTTGTCACAGATGATTAGCACCGAACTTTGTCACAGATGATTGACACCGAATTTTGTCACAGATGATTGACACCGAATTTTGTCACAGATGAATGACACCCTAATTTTGTCACAGATGATTGACACCGAATTTTGTCACAGATGATTGACACATAATTTTGTCACAGATGATTCATATATACCTTTGTCCGAGATTGTTTTTAATTTTTTTTATTTTGCGGTGAGCAGCTTTTACCTCTAGCGATGTCCCTAGAGACATCATACAACGGTGAGTAATTGATGTCTCATGCTGCTGTAACCTGGCCATCCATGCTTATGTATTATATATGTATTAACATCTAATGGAAAGTTCCCCGCAGACTTTAGTTTCATTGCATCTAAGGCACGGTTTGTTACGTGAACACCCGCTGTGCTCTGTTTTTTATATGTTCACTGTTAAGTAGACGCTTAGTTGTCTAGCCATGTAACGCCGTGGTACTTCATACTGCAAATCAAGTTATTGATAACAACCATTGTGTTCATACCTTGGATGTGGACGTACACTCGACTGGTTGTGATGGAATTCTTTATTTCTTATCATTGACTCACACAGAGCTTGTTTTTACTTTAGGCGCTCAGCTCTCATTTGATCAACGCCAATAAAGTGCATGTTTATACGTTATCATTTATCATCCCCAATTCTTGAAAGCTGATCCATAGATATGTCCCAAATCTATTCTCACAATTTATATTCTCGCTAGTAAATAAAATATAGATTTTATGTTTTTAAGTCTGGTTTAGCTAATTGATTAGAAAATGAGTGAGTAATACACACACATCATGATATATATATATATATATATATATATATATATATATATATATATATAAATATATATATATATACACACGCATAAACACATTTTAAGTGACTCTTATTAGCTATTTAGTTATATATTGTATTTATTATTACAAGTTTTCTTCTTCCAAGCGCTAATGGATAGTTAGTGATAGTCGTCTACTGGCTATTTGTTTACGATCCTGCCAGCGAGCCCTTTGTGATTGGAGGAGATCCAACTTTCTATTCCTTGGCTTAGACTTTTTAACTTTTTTTTTCCTCCTCTGCCCTTGCTCGTTCAGAGACATTTACTGCGCTCCATTTCCCTCCGTCAACGGTTTTCATGCTACCACACATCATCCCCCCTTCCCCCTATTCGTGCATTCACAAACACAGCTACACTTAAACGTTATGTTACATTATCGATGTTTATTTCTGTTTTCACATTTCTCACACGGTCTTATCGATTAATGCATGTCTGCTACACGCTGCTACATTTACAGACCATATATACTTCCTTTCATATCTAATGTAATTGCGATGCTCTCTTCCTTCTCTCCATCCTATCTATGATAGGAATGACAAGATTGTGCAGCCTATTATTTCTTTAGACTTTCATGTATCCAGAAATTGACTGCTGTTTTCTTCAACTTATAAGTTCTCAGGTTTTTTTTTATTTCCCTGTATTTCTCACTGCCATTGTGCTCAAATCACTTCTTCTTTGTTCTCTCCTATTTTCTTCCTCTTAGCGTTTACACGTTAAGTGGGCGTGGATGCGTTGTGTCGCTCGTTTTTGGCGAAGCTGCGATGCTTACACCTTTGGGCCCGACACATCCGTCTTCTGAATGGAAAGATTTACTTCATGTGTTTTTCCCATGCAATGACCATTTTTGGCCAACTCTTTTCCACATTTAACTGTCAAGTGTTTTGTTTTAACGTGTGCACAGGGGACCTGTTTTTAGCTGTTTTACGAGAGACATCGGATCTCACTACCCAGAGACCATGGAACAGTAATGCCACGAAGAAGAAACGGGTTCAATTTTGAAATTTTTTATAGAACGAGAAAGTGATTCTCACGTTCAGTTTTGGATGGCAGTAGCGGTCTAATATAACCTGAAAGATATAGTCTGAGGTTGAAGGAGCCGTGTCTCGCCAAGTAGTAGCCAAAACCAACAAAATAATAACAATCAGTTTTGAAAAATTCCAAACTTCAGGATTTGAACCTGTGATCCTCATGTCCAGAGGCCGACGTCGTGTCTCCTATTATTGCATTTGTTTGTTTATTATCTTCTTAAAAGCGCTTATTTTAAGCGCATTAGTTCAATGATGACCTCACTTTTCTAACACTTCTCACTCACCATGTGATAATTTAAGGCTTGACTGCTATCGTCTCTGGCTCTATTGAATTATTTGTGTCTTATAATGTCATTATTGATTAAACTGAAAAAGGAATAATTTAGAGCGCTGGAAAACACATGACGACGGTGTTTTTATTTCGTCATTTTTTTTGTGATTTCGTTTTGCCTAAGTCATGAGGCACAAACACGGGACTTGTTGTTTCAGTACACCTACCTGACCTTCACTGAACATGATTTGTGTGTTTTGTTGTGATTGTAAAATATAAATGTTTCGTGCCTTCAACGCAAACTGACATTGGATGGAGATATTGATACATGGGGGTGGTGTCGTCCTAACTTCAGATTCTTTCATCAATGTAACCAACATCTGTAAATTACAACAACAATTGTGAGGACATATACGCAGTTTACGTTTGATATTTATGTGCAATACTAATGCTAAAATGTGTATGTGCGAGCCTGCCTTGGACACTGGTGTAGAAACGCTTCATCTTTAAAAACTATGCTTGCTAATATTATTGAATACCGTCGGGACAGATTTCAAAGCAGAGAAAAAACAATACGCGCAGAGACTAGCAAAAAAATATATGTCATAAGAATTACGGGTAAATATCGTGGAAATATGAGAGTATTACACAACATTTTGTTTTCTGGAATCCCCAAGGAAAAAGATAAAGACGAAGACAAAATATTCTTGGAAAAGACAGATGGAAGCAGAGATGAAGATGATGGGGAAGACATTGAATGAACTTAAAAGAATGGCAAGAAACAGAACGGCTTGGAAAGTGTTTACCTATGCTCCACAGGGAGGTGGAAGCAGACGGAAGAAGAATGTAGAATTAGAGAAAATGTAATTAATCTTCAGACAATGAGATGAACACAAAACGGCCAGAGATAACAAGAAATATCAAAGTGAACCTGTGTGAATCTATGAAGGGAGAAGTGTTCATAAAATACATGAGTTCTGTAGTAGTTAACAAAGTTGGGTCTAAGAGGCTGAAGCAAATGGGGAAAAATAAAAACTGTCCCAAATGTAAAGCAGTGCTTTCTAACTTACACACTGCATTTGGTTCTGGTGCACAAATGTAGCATAACTCAAGGGATCTATCAGTCTTTCTAACTGTCTGTATACAATGAGCACCACTAGGGCTGCCCAGTGTGCAGAACCGTCGGCTGTACTAATTAGTTCTACATATGTTACATCATTCTTGTCCTCCAGACTACAGTTTCTGTTTTGTGTGTACTGATCTCTGTAATTGTAGAGTATCCTATCATCAATGCACTTAGTGCATTCAGATAGTAGTCAAACATTTTTTGCATAGTATATAAGGGTATGTCATGTAAACATTTTTGCATAGTATATATGGGTATGTCATGTAAACATCGGTATAATTCAACATAATCTCCATCCACTTGTACAGCTTTACATCAGCGCGCAATAAGTGCATGCATTCCTTGCATGCACCAGTCTTTGTCTTGATCATGTATCCATTTCTTCCCTGCATGAATCACTCATTCATCATTTTCAAACCATGTTCCACGGAGGACATCTTTAAGTGGACCAAAGAAATGAAAATCAAAGGGTGCCAAATCAGGGCTGTATGATGGATGGTGAAGTACAGTCCAACACAATCTGGTGATTGCTTCCCGTGTTGCCAAACTTTTGTACGGGCGCCCATTGTCGTGAAAGAGAAGCAGATCAGCTGGGTTCTTGTGCGGCCGAACATTGCGAAAACGTTGATTGGATTTTTAATTGTCCTCATGTAAACTTGCGAATTGACTGTCTCTCCTCTTAGCATAACATCCACAAGAATCACACCTTCAATGTCCCAAAAGACACTGACCATGACCTTTTCAGCTGAAGGGATGTCTTGTTCTTTCTTCGTGGTGAATGCGGATGATGCCACTCAACTGACTAATTTTTTGTATCAAGGTTCAAAACGATGTGCCCAGGTTACGTCCCCTGTAACAATCTTAGCTAAAAAGTTCTTCCCATCAACATTGAAACGCTCCAACAGTTCAGAATAAATTGATTTTCTTTGCAATTGGTGCTCATTTGTGAGATTTCGTGATACCCATCTTGCACAAACCTTAGAGAATCTGAGAGTTTTTATAATTGTATTTGCACTACCAATGCTAACTGAAAACTATAAGGCCAATTGTTGAGTAGTGATGCTCCTATCAGCAAGAATAATGCCCTCAGCGCATTTCAACATCTCTACATTGGTGGTTGTGACAGGCCGTTCACAGCACGGTCGATCTAGAAGTTATGTATCTCCGCTTTCCTATTCTTTTATTCTCTGAACCCAGCGATTTACTGTGCTCCTGTCGACTGCAAAACTTCCATACACTTATCATAGGCGCTTGTGAATGTTCACAACTGTTTCCTTCTCTAAAAACGTTTTCTATCCACAATTCGCGTCACGCAAGTTGCTAGCATGCTCTATTTCAACGGTTTAGTGCAGACGTGTCTTTTGGCCAATTGCAGTGGAATTTCGTGCACACGATCGACACATGCCGTATTTAAAGTGTTCAAAATTGCATATTTCTATATTTAATATTAGCTGAGAAAACCGTTGTGGTGCTTTACCTTTTGAATGCCCCTCATACAAGCAATGGACTCAGTGCATGTTATGTAATTATGTCATTGTAGAGTGTTCTATCAGCATTATTTAAGCAATGTATTTTGTCGTGTTAAAACATTATGTCCTGAGCAATGTTATATCTACTCTGCCGTATCCCTACAATATCTGTTTCGTGTGTATTCACGACATGACTTTATTAATCCTGGCAACTTGTAACAGGCGTTCACAAGTTCGTGAACAATGCCCCCTACCTCAGGGAATCGGGCTCACATTTGCCAGCAAGTCTTCACTTGGGACTTCCTGGCGGCTTCACACTCCGTGGCACTGATGGTCTGTTGAAAATTTCATGCGATCGGATAGAGCTTCTCTCTGTTGATCTTTGCTCTCATCGATCTGTCTGTTCGCGTGCTCACGCGCGCTACTACAATTTCATGGTCTATGTTTATATTGCATTTGGGAAATTTCGTGACATCACCGTGCGTACCTACATCACTGTTATCGACATCATTTACTTCTTTCATTGCATCGATTGTTTATTTTTATTGATTGATTCATTTTTTTTTTTTTAGCTTTATTAGTTTCTGCTATGTTTTTTTTTTCCCTTAACGACCACATTACCCTAAAAATTATGTGTTGAAGGCCTATAAAAAAATATGGGCACTAACACCATATTCCCTAAACGCCACATGGCGGACGGTTCTTTTTACTTACTACTATTACTACTTTTTTTCCTAAGTTTTCAGTATTTTTTTTAATTTCATCTGTCTGTCTGTCTAATCGTATTTTATCTTGTCTTATATATCTAACATGTACCTACGTACTTGTCGATATGCTGTTGCTTGTTTTGTCTATCAATCATCTTATAAAGTGTGTTGGTGTTTGTCTTTGTTTCCTTAAAACTACGTCTTGCTGAGCCTGATACACAAACACAAGAGCTCGGAGGAGCGTTTTTCTAAAGAATAAAGAGACTCAATTCGTGTAATTGTCCTTGAATACGTTGCCACAGGAGTGTCACTTGCTGTAAACAAACTGTTTATCAAAGAGCACCCCTAACCACGGATTTGTGTTTAAATTGTGTTGACATAGAGAGCTGACGGCATGTTTGCTTCCAGGACTCCAACAACCTGGGCATTAATTATGGAGAACGGGGACACGCGCGCACACACACGCGCACTCACTCACATCCTGAGGTCTTCATATAATAGTCGACATTTATCTGAAGACACAATACTTGAAAGTTCAACTTGGGAACCAGTAATGAGCAAGTACATAGGAACTCTGTAAACGTGACGTATATGGAACATTATTCTGTTTTTGATATTCATATCTAATCCATATTTTTTTGCTTGCCATGTTTATTTCATTAAGTAATTGTTGTTGATCTTTGTGATTTTCTGCTAGTAATACAGTATCATCAGCATATCTTAGGTTATTGATTATCTTTCCATTAATGTTCAGGCCTGGCATCTCTGTGATGTTTTTATAGATTGCTCAGTGTATAGATTGAACAAGCTTGCTGATAGGATGCATCCTTGTCTTACTCCTCTTTTTATATCAATATGTGTAGAGTTCTCTTTGTTATATTTTATTATTGCTGTTGGCTCCCAGTACAAACCACACACGTCGTCTGTCAGTGTTACCTACATTATATCCCTTATGCAGTCTATAAATTGTTTATGGTGTATTGTATCAGAATTTCTAGTGTAGTCTATGAAGCATGTATATTGGTGTGTTTAAATCTGTGGGTTTTCGATTAATGTTCTCATGCAGAATATATGGTTTATTTTGTCCCACTGTTTTTCCTAAATCTAGATTGTTGTTCTTCTAATTCAATATTAATTTTATTCATAATCCTTTCTTGTATAACTTTTAGCAAGATTTTTGTTACATGGCTCTTTAGGCTTATTGTTCTAAAATCACAGCATACAGCTGCGCCATTCTTTTTAGGCAAAACAATGAAAGTTGATGTTTTTAGTTCATTTGAAATAACCCTGTATGGGTATGTCGTTGCATATGTCTGTGATCAACTCAGTGCCAAAATCTTCTAGTGCATTTATCATCTTATCTGTATATTGTCAGGTCCTGCCGTTTTTCCCTTTTTCATTGTTATAAAGTTTTAGTATATACTTTTTTTTTTATTTAAAACTGCTAACTTTAGCAATCAAATCCTGCACATTGGGAATTAATTTTAATTACAGATAAACACTTATAGTTTGCCTAAATGATATAAATCTAGACGACACAGACATACGACTAATATGTAATTTGTACTGGGAGCAAACAGCAATAATAAAATATAACAAGGAGAACTCTACACCCATGGACATAAAAAGAGGAGTAAGACAAGGATGCATCTTATCACCAAGCTTGTTCAATCTATACACTGAGCAAATCTTTAAAAACAGCTCTGAGATGCCAGGCCTAAACATTAATGGAAAGATAATCAATAACCTGAGATATGCTGATGATACTGTTCTACTAGCAGAAAATCCTAAAGACCTACAACAATTGCTTAATGTGATGAACATAACAAGCAAAAAATATGGACTAGATATGAATATCAAAAAGACTAAAACTATGATCATAAACAAAGAAAATTCTCAAGACCTACAATTAAATATCACAGTTGAGGGAATACATCTGAAGACATAGCTCAACTACCTGGGACATATTATAACCAATGATGGAAAATGTAAAATTGAAATAAAAAAAACAAAAGAATAGGTATGGCAAAAAGTAATTTTAATGGCATGAAAAATATACTAACAACAAAACAAATATTAGCAGGGCTGAAACTAAGAATAGCAAAATGTTACATCTTCTCAGTATTCCTGTATGGTGCAGAAACATGGACATTAGACAAGAAAACAGAACAGAAAATTGAAGCCTTTGAAATGTGGATTTATTTAAGAATAGGTAGAACTGGATGAAAAGAAAAGAAAAGAAAAGAAAAGAAACGATGAAGCTTTAAAACAACTGAAAATAAAAAGAGAACTACTAAATACAATTAAGACAAGACAAATGAAATTGTTGGGCCATGTCAAAAGACACAACAGCATACCTAAAGTAATATTGGAAGGGAAAATACAAGGTAAAAGAGGCAGAGGCAGACCAAGACTAACATGGACGAGTAACATCAAAAGATGGACAAGTCAATCTATGACAGCCTGCACCATCAAAGCAAGAAACAGAGTAGAATGGTGGTCCATGGTAGCCAACCTTCGTTGCGGAGAAGGCACACGATGATGACGATGATGATGATGATGATGATGATGATGATGATGATGACAGATAAACAATTGCTGCCCACCTGTGTATGTGAGTGTGTATTTGAATTGAATATCCTAACCCTTGTTTTTATGCTTAGGACTTTTGTTCTTTCTCTTATCTTTTGTTTTCAAGGTTGAAAGTCAGTGCTGCATGGCTGTGCTATTCTGGTTCTTACTTTGTTTTGTGTCTCTCCATCTTGATCTACACAATTTCTGTGATTTACGAATCGATGTTAATACGTTAACATAAATTCAGTTATTACTGCCATAAAGAATTCGATGATAGCCGAACATATTAGCATATTTCACTGACCAACAGTTATGTGCGAGCTTTCTCTATGACGTGCAGTGTTTTGCGCCACTTTGTGTAGTGCTCCTTTGAGTGCCAGTACTTGAGGCCCACTATTCGACGGTCACGTTGTGAGCATGATTGATGGCGAATAGTAATGGCGGAGGTGAAAGTAGTTGCCGCTGTAATGGTCAGGAGATTATAACAGCCAGTGATGGGATATCTGTGTGTGGGGTGGGGGACAGGCGTTGCTGGTTGTGTCCATGTCCGGGAGAGTGTGTGAGCACATAAACAGAGCGAGGAGTGTAAAAGAAAGAAGTTTCAGCAGCATTATGTTGTGCCTAGTAATTAAACAGTGTCAGCCATAAACTTCTCAGTTTTGTACATTTATTATGTTTGTCATGCGTTCGTGTATCTATCTGCTTACTTGCTCTTGTGTCGAGGGTCGGGGTGAGGTGTTATGATGCCCTACACAAGTAGAAACAAAAGCCGTAACTGACATAAGCAAAGACAAAAATATTTTTTAAACAATAAATGTATTATTATTGAAGAGAATCTCCACCCAGAACAATTTCTAGTGAAGGCTCAATCTTGGCACTAAGAAACAAACAAGAGCTAGCAACAAATCGTCAGTCGTGAAGAATTATGACTTCCGCCCTGTGTGCCATCTTTGATCCAAATAAATGAATGGAATGAATTATTACAATTTTGCGTAGAAGGACGACGCAGAGGACCATTATAAAAGTTTCGGCCAGAACAGGATGTCAATGGGTAATACAGAACAAAACTGAATTAGTTCCTGTAGGGTCAAAGACAATTCATAAACCTGACGTCCTCAATTCCCACCACCGCAGTTGACGATTTGCTCCTATTTCTTGTAGGCCTTCCTTTTTTCTTACTCTCATGGATGAGCCACAGCCATGTATAGTTTACAAGGCCCCCCTGCTGAAAGGAATCATCCTCCGTTTGTGACGTTTTCAGCTTTGTGAGCTGAGGCAGTCACTGGTAAAATTACGTCTACCGTCTATATTTCGCATAGCTGAAGACGTCACAAAGTTTGAATGATTCCGGGAATTCCAGCAGGCCTTAGTAAAATTATAGATGGGTACAAATAATAATACATAAATATTATTATATGGGGAACTTCCGAGGCGATAATAGGGAATAATAGAACAAAGAAGTATGTGTTAGCACTCGGAGAAATTGACAGACAAACAACAATAGAAAAAAACGAAGAACAATATATGGTCCGAAGTAGGATCGAACCCGTACTCAGTTGCACCGCGCCTTGCCACGAGAAGCCGAACGCTTGGCACACTGCCACGCAGCCAACTAAAAAATTGGCTATCGCAGCAGTGTCTTGCACGAAAGGCCATCTCAATGACTATAGCATAGGGTAACGATCACAGACCGGAAATAAATTGTATATTTGTACTTTCCTATTAATGCAAGTATCTCCCAGTAGGGCTGAATACTTGTGTTGTAGACAAACATTTATTGGACGAAACAGCACGAATAGTAGTTTCCAGTGGTTATATACTGGGTACAAATAATAATACATAAATATTATTATATGGGGAACTTCATCGTGAAAGACACTGCTACAATAGCCAATTTTTTAGTTGGCTGCGTGGCAGTGTGCCAAGCGTTTGGCTTTCTCGTGGCAAGGCGCGGTGCCACTGAGTACGGGTTCGATCCCACTTCGGACCATATATTGTTCTTCGTTTTTTTCTATTGTTGTTTGTCTGTCAATTTCTCCGAGTGCTAACACATACTTCTTTGTTCTATTATTCCTTAAAATTATAGATAGATGTATTTGAGCTTATCCTAATATTTGTTCTGCCTAGCTTTTCTCTTGGTCTTCCTTGTATTCTTTTACCACATGGTAACCACATGAATGCTTGATGGGGAAGTCTTTCTTCATTCATTCTCAGCACATGGCCGATGTATTACCAACACCTTCTTCTAATAATGCCTGACACAAATTCTTGTTTAGTTTTATCTCTTACTTTTTTCGTTTGAAATATATGCTCTCAAATTTGTTGTCATGCGTTTATTCTTCGTTTAGATTTAGTCCCCCTCTTACCTACCCCCCCCCCCCCCCACTAATCTTTTAATCTCCTTTACTGGCACCGCTTATTTCCGTCCTCTCCCTGCATGCTACTGAATCTGTCCATTTTTAACATGCCTACTCTGTTTTCTTCTTGAAAAGCTCACTCTCAACACAAACACACACACATTAGTATAGCTGGTTACTTTTTAAAAAGTTCACTCTTTCACATTTACATACACACACACACATACACGCGTACGTATCGTTCTGTCAAGTCTATCACGCTACTCTAAAACATCAACTGAGCCTTCTCCCAGACATTTATCTCCGTTTGCCTCGAACCCTCTTTCAGTACTCGTTGACCATCTCTCCAGCGCCAGCAGCTCTTAGATTAATGATTATCCCATGTTAAACAGCCTTTCTGCATTATAAGACACTGCTCTGCTCATAGCATTCAGGCCACTCACGAATAAGCCTGCAGACGATGGGATATCACTTTCAATATTGAGTCCAACGTGTCACAAACTTCTGTATTCGCTCCAGTATTTGTTAAACTGTTAATTTAGTAATAGGTAACTCTTTATTCAAAGCTTTACAGCAGGATGTTGTCTGATCATCAGAAGTAAAAGTCAGTCGAGTAAGTGTTTCGGCCTTTTAGCTTTTTGACTCTCTAGGGAAGGTGGGCCCACCAGGATCCTGATAACTAATGAGACGAACATCAGGCATTGTTTTTACTAGCGTGGATGATCATGTCTCTTCACAATTTTTATTTATTCTATTATTTATCAATTCTTTTGTTGACTCTCCCTAACCAGTCACCTAAATTGTTCATTATCTTTTCTCCCTACTTCCTTCTCTCTCGTCGATCTGCAATTGTGTTCCTCGCTGTCATGATACATTCCAACTGTTCCCATCTCGTTACATAGCAACAAAAATGATGATTGCTTCCCGTTGATGATAGCAGCGCACTTGTTGTTGTTTTTGAACACGGAATCAGATATGCAAGTAATCATGTCATTGGCACGCTTGGGCGCTCATGTTTGTATCATTATAAATCAGGTGGATGTAAATACTTTGTACACACACAGATGATGAAAGTAACTTGCCAGGTCATCCACTCTCCCAACAAAATCTAATCTCTTTAATGGAAGAGCTGAATTATTCTTGGGTCTAGTGCTGTCGTTATGCTTATAGAATGCATATTCTAGATGATTTATGTAGTACTGACTTTATGCTTATAGAATATATTCTAGATGAGTGAGTCCTCTAGTGCTGACTTTATGCTTATAGAATATATTCTAGATGAGTGAGTCCTCTAGTGCTGACTTTATGCTTATAGAATATATTCTAGATGAGTGAGTCCTCTAGTGCTGGCTTTATGCTTATAGAATGTATATTCTAGATGTTGGACATTATAATGAAAGAAAGCAAAACTAAAGGACTCAGCCTTAATAGCAAAAAGACAGAAGTAATGGTAACAACAAAGAAAAAGACATCACCTCAGTGCAAAATAAAGACAAGTGGAACAATATTAAAACAGGTAATTGGATTTAAATATTTGGGAACTTTGTTAACCTCAGACAGAAGATGTACAAAAGAGGTGAGATGCAGAATGACTCAGGCAAAAGCAGCTTTCCAAAAAATAAGGAAGATACTATGCAATCCATTTTTAACAATAGAAACAAGAAAAAGAGTTCTTAAATGTTATGTAGAGCCAGTCTTAACATTTGGATGTGAATCATGGACAATATGAAAACAGACAAGAAAATCACTGGAGTCTGTAGAAATGTGGTTTTACAGAAGAATGTTGAGAATACCAGAACAGCTAAGAAGAGTAATGAAAATGTTCTGAAAGAGGTCAAAGCAAAAAAGAGAGCTAATTTCCAATATTAAGAAGAAACAATCATCATGTTTTGGCCATGTAATGAGAAGGGAAAAGCTGGAATATATTGTAACAACAGAAAAAATTGAGGGACGAAGAGATGGATGGATGGATGGATGGATGGATGGATGGATGGATGGATGGATGGATGGATGGATGGATGGATGGGTGGGTGGGTGGGTGGGTGGGTGGATGGATTTGATTGATTGATTGATTTATTGATGGATGGATGGATTGATTTGATTGATTGATTTATTGATGGGTGGATGGATGGATGGATTTGATTGATTTATTTATTTATTGATGGATGGATGGATTGATTGGATATTGATTGATTGATTGATTAGAGAAGGTCAAGCTATACAGATAAGGCATAACGTGTGGAAATGTCCAACTTTCATGTGTTCTCTGCTGGAATCTTCTATTTCATTGAACTATAAGACTTCAGTGATCGAATAATTTCGTGCTATTTGTCCTATGTGTGTATACATGAAAAAGAATAGCAGTATAACCTGGAATGTATTCATTAATAGTCAATAGGGGAGCAAGAGTCGTTGCGATGTCAAGTACATCAGGGATGAGGGATGAACCGCAGCACGCCTTGTTTTTTTTTTTTTATTGTTTCAATAGGTTGACTTCATGTTTAGTGGGTTTGTTTTCAAAAGAAACCCATTTTTGTAATAACATATGTTAACTTTGAATCCGATATTTATCAAATCAATGCATTGACGGAAAGTTGAAGGCGCACAACTGGTACCCGTGGAGGCCATCAATATACATATGCTTCGTTTCTGCTGTCTCAGCTGAGCACCGGTGAATTTCCCGGGGTGCAGTTGTGTCCAATCTTCTTTACAGTCGATCATTAGTTAGGTTTTGGCGTAGTAATTATGTGTGAGAAATAAACACAAAATGATATTAAACAGCTAAACCTATAGATAGACAAGAAAACTGTCTAGAAAAGCCTTCTTCGTACTATGGCCTTGGCCAAAACGTCATAGTTTGTCTTGTTTCTCTATTAGATATTGAATGCTAGTGTGTGTGTGTTATTGTTCATGTCTTCTACAGCTTTACTCCCCGCACACTATTTCATATTTATGCTTATCTCAAGTTATATGAAGTCATCAATAAAATAACAGCTTGAAGTTTATTAGCAGCGCCGTTCTCACGTCTTGATTCGAGGGACACACTGAAATCATCCAACAGGAACAATATGTCACTTTAGATGATCATCTTGACTTCCTCCACTGCTCACTCCCTTTTGTTTTGCTTTCATCAATCTTGCCATAATATCTGACATTTCTCAGCCTAATTCATGTATCTAGCTGTATTCGTGCTTTTCCCGCATGTTCTGCCTCTCAAGACGTTGCCTGGTTTGTGTGTCACTGATCTGCCTAATCTCTGTAACTCTTCATCCGTTTTGACCAAAGACATTCTAATGACAGCCTTCTCCACACATATATGGACTTGTGTTCTCAGAAGCTTTCTTTAAACTCCCCAGGGATCTGAACGCTTTCCAGCGCCCTTAAGTCGCTGCCTTGATTCATCTCCACACGATGCTTCTTTTCTAGTTTGCAACCTCTTATCCGTCCAAGAAGAAAGAAAATGTAAAAGAAATCAAACAGGTTTATCAAATGTAATCACGATGGAATCCCGAATGAATTGCATGCTGTCAGGAGTTATCCTTGGGATCGTTGCATTATCCTTCAATATGTCTAGCAAGTGCGCAGACAGCACGGGAATTAAGGGGCTCAAGTACTCTCGAAATAGGAGGACGAATAATACTTAGATATGGCCTAGTTACCTTCCGCTCCATTGTATGAGACAGTAGAGCAAGCACGCACATATTCAACTACAACTGTTCTACATCTGATCTATGTGAGCTCCCATGCCAGTCTTTGAGACAACAGGCTGAGTCGTACGCAATCTTCCTCAGTCCTCCAGTCCTTCTTTGCCAGTCTCTGAATGTGTTCAGATGTCCCCCATTTTCAGACTTCTATATTATCAATCCGTTTCCTTCTTTTTATTTTATTTTTTTTTTTAAGCTCTGTTTTTGCCCTTCCTCTTCGTCCATTAATTGGTGAATTACGTTGTACAGTGTGTTTCATACTTTACAATGCAGTAATTTCTTCGGAACTGTTTTCCTGAACTTTGCTTCAACAATTCAGCAAGTGCATGTATTTACGTCTTTCTTGTTGAACGCATAAGTTAAGTTTTGCTGAAAACACTCTCCTTCTGTCACTCCACTACAGATCAATTTTAAAAAAAAAGAAAACTGAGCGAAGGGCTTTACTTTTTCACCCCAAAAACCCATTCCGAATAGACAATGTATATATTCCCTTGAAGTGCATTAATAATGGAGTTCTCTTGATAAGAAAGGCAGTATCTTTAATGTCCAGGTAACCATTGACAGGCCATCATGGGAACAGTAGCGAGGCTTAATGGCCACAGATATGATTCCCTTAATCAAACATGTAGGTCTCTCGCTGGAGTTTATGTCAAATCTTGATTAGTTTAATAAAACATGTAGGTCTCTCGCTGGAGTTTATGTCAAATCTTGATTAGTTTAATAAAACATGTAGGTATCTCGCTGGAGTTTGTGTCAAACCTTGATTAGTTTAATAAAACATGTAGGTCTCTCGCTGGAGTTTATGTCAAACCTTGATTAGTTTAATAAAACATGTAGGTCTCTCGCTGGAGTTTATGTCCAACCATGGATGATTTCTATTGTAAAACCTGTAGGTCTTGCATACGAGGAAGAGTCAAATCGTCGCACAAATTATAGATTGCAGTGGTTGCTGCAAGGAACGCTCTTATCCTTTGGTAATTTCTTATCCACTAAGACAGGTTCATATTTCATTTATATCTCGAAGATAATGGCGCATGGTGGAAGCCAGCAGGAGAGACTAATATAGAAGTGCACTACGAAGAAAATGTGGAAAATATAGTAGAAAAATATTGTTTAAAAAAGTAATGAAATAGATTCGCCACTTGACATGACCGAAGCAATTAAACTCGACCCAGCGTTACGACAACGAAAGACCTATAGGACATCTTCCAACATGGTGTGTGGACAAAGTAATAGAAACAGGTTTGTTGTGGTGATAGAAGAGAGGTCAACAATTATATCTCCGCCTGACACTGAAACAAAAGTGAGAAAGGAAAGAAGAAAGACATAGAAGGCAATGAACGAGGAATTTAAAATTATCGGCTCTAAATTGTGTTTCGCTTGCTGTCTCTGTCGTTATTGGTTAAATACATCATTGCTAGTTGTGGGAGGTCATTCATTAACTGTGTTTGTCGTGAGAAGCTTAGCATAAGTGACATAGTCACAGTTTATCGATTTAGTCTAAATGTGCTAGTTTAGTAGATCTAGAAATGCGTGCGAACTATTACTGGAACTGGATAATCGATTCAGCATTCCTAAACAAAATTTGTTTAGCGAACACAAATATAAGCATGATAGTCGCCTTGTGTGTTGTGTATATGTTGCTTTATTCACCTTATCCTAGAGCATGTTGTTCACTTTGACACCAAAGTCCGCATTATTCCTCAGCTTTCATTAATTTTCTAGGATCGATTTTCATGTACATGGGATACATTTATATTATTACTTGGATGGTTACCTTAATCTCGTTCCTGGTTACACTGGAAGATACAGCACAGTGCACACTCTTCGTGACGCTCGCGAGTGTCCCTGCTGGGCACGTAGACTGTTAGCGTTGGTCAACTGTCCTGGTTCTGCTGAACTGGAACATAGGACCGATGTTGTCTCTCTAAAACAAGAACAGTCACTCTTATCTTCCTTGAAATTGTGCGTCTCTTTGGAAAATAAGAAAACAGATACAATTTGATGAACATATGTGACAAGAAATATTCAAAGTATTCTTTATGTTGTATGGCAGTCTGGCATACATGTTCTCCAAGACAAATCCTTATTGCACCGTTGACACTTGGATATCCTGTTCTACATCTGAGTTACCACAGAGAATCATGTACAAATGTATTGTGTGTACAATAAAGAATATGATAAAACAGAAATTGTTGGCTGCAAGCACCCATTTCTGTCTAAAGGTATCAGCTGTGTTAAAGTATTTTACTTGTAATGTATATCCAACATTCCAATGGCTCACATTTATTTCCGTGGAGCCCGTCACCTGAATGTTCTGGTATCAAATCCTAACACTTTGTTTCTTTTGACCGGGTTCTCGAGGATACAGCCAGCACTGCAACATGATGTTTCTTCTCTCGATTATTAATTGTTTGTAGAAATGTATGTGTATGTTTGTCTGTCTGTCCTGTCTGTTTTGCCTGCCTGTTTTGCCTGCCTGTCCCTCTATCTAATAAAACAAGGAAGAAACCAATTTTAAAAATCTTCTTTTCGTGTTATTTGTGTTCACCAATTCGGTATCGTTCATTCACAAATAAAGTTGACCTCTGGAAACCGTTCATTAGTACTGACATTTTATTGTCATTATCACATTTCAATAATGTCCTCTCTCTCTCTCTCTCTCTCACTCTCTCTCTATCTCTCTCTCTCTCTCTCTCTCTCTCTCTCTCTCTCTCTATCTCTCTCTCTCTCTCTCTCTCTCTCTATCGCTATCTGGCTTCCCACTTCCTTATATTCTTCCGCACCATATCACCTTCTCCTCCACTAGAGCCAGTGTGCTGACTATCGCGCCTGTCTAACAGCGGACAGTTAATCCTGGAGTCTCAGCATTGCCTCATGAAACTCCTAGGTAATGGAGTCCTCTTCTAGAATATTGAACCAGATAACACTTAGGGTCGGTGAACGAACGATGGTAACATGTCGCTGCTAGGAATCGCAAAAAACTGTTCTCTTTACTTGTCTTTTTATACTGTTTACAGCTACATATATAATCTACATCCTCAACGAGTACCTGCATCTGCCTACGTAGTTATAGCTTTTGAGTAATTTGTGATGTAGTAATTGTATGTAGTGACCATTTTCTAATTTGACCTTATTTATTATTATTGTAATAAAACACATCAGCTATGATGTTTCAGCTTTCTGAAGGAAAATCAAAGAACCGACGTTTCCATCAACAGGTGTTTAACAAGAGTGAAAACAAACAAACAAAAGTACAAATTATTAAACAGCAGGAGAAATTAAAAACTAAACAAGTGTCTAACGCTACCTTGTAGCGACTTATCTTTTATTGTATCTAATTTATCTTTGTCTCGGCCGTACATAGTTTTGGAAACAAATAATAATAAATGAATATTATTATGGAAGGACATAGTTTTCTTTGTGTGTTCCTATTGTTTGTGTATCTCGTAATCCAGTCTCCCAATGCCTGTTTTTTTGCTTCCCTTCCCTTCGTTTCTGATCGTATGTTTCTTTATTAAATATTAGAGAATTGTGTTTGCATAATTGATTTATGTTATATATACATAGGGAGCCACGATAGCTCAGTGGTTAGTGAACTGGACTACAAAGGACAAGAGGTAGGGTTCGATCCCAAACGACGGCCTGTGGGTTCACCCAGCCTTTAATGGGTACCGGATTTTTTTTCTGGGAAAGTGAAGCGGCATGGGCGTAATACCGACCACATTACCCCAAAATTATGTGCCGAAGGTCTGTAAAATGTATGGTCACTAACACCATATTCTATATACGCCACTAGGCGTGACGGGGGCACTTTACTTACTTATATATGTATATACACACACACACACACACATATATATATATATACACACACGCACACACTATCTCTCTCTCTCTCTCTCTCTCTCTCTCTCTCTCTCTCTCTCTCTCTCTTTCATTTTCAAATCAATGCATTGTCCATTTACTTTTCAAAAAGTCTTCTTTTGATTCTTGTGTGTCCGTCCATGTAATAAGAAAGCGGTAATGATGAGAGGAAGCATTGCTGCTGCGAATGATCTTTTGTTGATGGTTCTTCGTATTTGTTAAAGATACTACGCTGGTTACTGCCCGGTTTCCATCTTAACTTTGTGCCCTTCTTTTCTTAGCAGTAAGCAACCGATTATTTTATCCCATTTTTCTGGACCTGTTGTGTCTTGAAATTTCCATCAAAGATAACCTGTTTATTTACGAACGTACCTTGCAGCGTTTGACCCCAGGGTACAGCCTGACGAGTTCATTTGCTGACCCGACTGTGGTGAATAATTACTGCAAATATGTAGTGGCACTGATTTTTTTTTTTTTTTTTACTTCCAGGGTGATTACCTTTATTCAACTTATTTTTACAATAAATGAACCAAAAGTGATGTCCACGCCTACTTATGTCAATAAATATCATTGTTCTGTGAATATCTAACATCACGATATATATTGATAAAATAAATATCATTGTTCTGTGAATATCTAACATCACGATATATATTGATAAAATAAATATCATTGTTCTGTGAATATCTAACATCACGATATATATTGAGAAAATAAATAGCATTGTTCTGTGAATATCTAACATCACGATATATATTGAGAAAATAAATAGCATTGTTCTGTGAATATCTAACATCACGATATATATTGATAAAATAAAAAGCATTGTTCTGTGAATATCTAACATCACGATATATATTGATAAAATAAAAATCATTGTTCTGTGAATATCTAACATCACGATATATATTGATAAAATAAAAAGCATTGTTCTGTGAATATCTAACATCACGATATATATTGAGAAAATAAATAGCATTGTTCTGTGAAATTCTAACATCACGATATATATTGATAAAATAAAAAGCATTGTTCTGTGAATATCTAACATCACGATATATATTGATAAAATAAATAGCATTGTTCTGTGAATATCTAACATCACGATATATATTGATAAAATAAAAAGCATTGTTCTGTGAATATCTAACATCACGATATATATTGATAAAATAAATTGCATTGTTCTGTGAATATCTAACATCACGATATATATTAATAAAATAAATAGCATTGTTCTGTGAATATCTAACATCACGATATATATTGATAAAATAAATAGCATTGTTCTGTGAATATCTAGCATCACGATATATATTGATAAAATAAATATCATTGTTCTGTGAATATCTAACATCACGATATATATTGATAAAATAAATAGCATTGTTCTGTGAATATCTAACATCACGATATATATTGATAAGCAGTCCACATCACTTTGGATTATTTATGTGGCGGAAGCAAATTGATCACAAAATGGACTCAATTAAGATCGACGGAATAACACTCAGAGAGGTTTTTGCTCATGCTACGTCTTTTGTCATGTTCTAGTAGGACGACTTTTCAAATAAATCGCTAAATAGTTTTCATTGAAAATGTCTGGTGTGTGTGTGCGGTGCACAGAGAGGGGGGAGCGATGGAGATTCGTTTACATATTCACAAGCAACAAAAGTGAAGATCTGCAAACAATTGTCACAGAAAGACGGGCACTGGTAAAAAAAAAATAGCATGAAAATCGCAGACATTAGGGACAGCTAGCAAAGCTACAAAAGAGATACATCTAGATGACATGGACATACGACTAATATGCAATCTATACTGGGAGCAAACAGCAATAATAAAATATAACAAAGAGAACTCTACACCCATTGATATAAAAAGAGGAGTAAGACAAGGATGCATCCTATCACCAAGCTTGTTCAAGCTATACACTGAGCAAATCTTTAAAAACATCATAGAGATGCCAGGTCTACAAATTAATGGAAAGATAATCAATAGCCTAAGACATGCTGATCATACTGTACTACTAGCAGAAAATCCTAAAGATCTACAACAATTACTTAATGACATAAACATGACAAGCAAACAATATGGACTAGATATGAATATCAAAAAGACTAAAACTATGATCATAAACAAAGAAAATACTCAAAACCCACAAGTGGATATCAAAATTGATGGAATAGACCTGGAGACAGTTCAGAACTATAACTACCTTGGACACACTATAACCAGTGATGGAAAATGTACAACTGAAATAAACAAAAGAATAGGAATGGCAAAGAGTAATTTTAATGTCATGAAGAACATACTAACATCAAAACAAATAACACAAGGGCTAAAACTAAGAATAGCAAAATGTTACATCTTCTCAATATTCCTGTATGGTGCTGAAACATGGACATTAGACAAGAAAACAGAACAGAGAATTGAAGTCTTTGAAAAATGGATATATAGAAGAATAGGTAGAATTTGATGGAAGGAAAAGAAAACAAACGATGAAGTCTTAAAACAACTAAAAATGAAAAGAGAACTACTGGACACAATTAGAACAAGACAAATGCGATTCTTGGGTCATGTTAAAAGACACAACAGCCTACTGAAAGTAATCCTGGAGGGGAAAATACAAGGTAAAAGAGGCAGAGACAGAGCAAGACTAACATGGATGAGTAACATCAAAAGATGGACAAATCAGCCTATGACAACCTGCACCATCAAAGCAAGAGACAGCGCAGAATGGCGCTCCATGGTCGCCAACCTTCGTTGCGGAGACGGCACTCGATGATGATGTCAAAGCTAGAGAAGGATATACTCGAAAACGGTATCGCAGCACATCATCCAACTACTTCTGTTTGACATGAAAGTCACTCTAAAATAGGACTATCCAACCATAACCAACGTAGTTTTCGCTCTTGTGTAATCACACATGTTTTATAAGAACACTGCATTTGTAACCATTCTTTTGTCACTTTGGTCGATTGGTGCCCGTGGGGACATGATTAATAAAGAACTTTTTTTTTTTGTTTTTTTTTTTTTTCCAAATAATAGCAAACGGTATAACTTGTAATCTATAAAATTACATTTTGCGACTGAAGAATTTCTGAAATAATGTACTTAAATTGCACGTTACTTTATGTGGTCGAATACATTATGGAAATCTTTTCACTCGCACGCGCAAATTAGGAATTGTAATATGTAGTCATCACAAAATCCCATCTAACGCCTATTCAACTTCTTGGCTGTTCTGTTCTGTTTTTCAGGCCTTCTAGAATGTCTAGTCTTCGGTGGTATTCTATAATGGTTATATTTAGCTTATAATTGAGTCTTACATAGCGTCTAATTCGTGATGACTTCTTCTAGTGATTATTCTTTAACTTCTTCAGTGTTACATGACGCCTAGCTCTCAATAATGTCTTCTAGTGACTTGTAGTAATGTTATCACGAAGTCCCATTTAATATTTAATTTTCGATTATCTTCTCCTGGTCAATTCTAGTTATATTGTAATACAAGCTCATAAAACGCCTAGTTCTCGATAACGTACTTCTAATTGATTATAGTTGTTTACCTTACGTCTAGATCATGATAACCTTCCTCTAATAGATGGTAGTTATGTTATAATGCAGTCTCACATAACGTCTAGTTCTCTGTAACCTTTTTGAGATCGTTTCTAGCGCTGTGATAGCGTAACACCACCGAACGTTTAACCTGTAATTGTGTTTCTTTTTCTTCCTGCCCCGGTATTTTTATCTTCCTGCCCCAGTAGTTTTATCTTCCTGTTCAGTATTTTTATCTTCCTGTCCCGGTATTTTTATCTTCCTGTTCAGTATTTTTATCTTCTTGCCCCAGTAGTTTTATCTTCTTGCCCCAGTATTTTTATCTTCCTGCCCCAGTAGTTTTATCTTCCTGTTCAGTATTGTTATCTTCCTGTCCCGGTATTTGTATCTTCCTGTTCAGTATTTTTATCTTCCTGCCCCAGTAGTTTTATCTTCCTGTTCAGTATTTTTATCTTCCTGCCTCAGTATTTTTATCTTCCTGCCCCAGTAGTTTTATCTTCCTGCCCCAGTATTTTTATCTTCCTGTTCAGTATTTTTATCTTCCTGTTCAGTATTTTTATCTTCCTGTTCAGTATTTTTATCTTCCTGCCACAGTATTTTTATCTTCCTGCCCCAGTAGTTTTATCTTCCTGCCCCAGTATTTTTATCTTCCTGTTCAGTATTTTTATCTTCCTGTCCCGGTATTTTTATCTTCCTGCCCCAGTATTTTTATCTTCCTGTTCAGTATTTTTATCTTCCTGTCCCGGTATTTTTATCTTCCTGTCCCGGTATTTTTATCTTCCTGTTCAGTATTTTTATCTTCCTGTCCCGGTATTTTTATCTTCCTGTCCCGGTATTTTTATCTTCCTGCACCAGTATTTTTAGTTCTTAGGTTTCGTTTCCCAACGCAAACTCCCATCCAAGTTTTGTTTAGCCACCGTTACCGTGGCACATGTTGATATTGTTTTGAAGTCATGTACATTGTGGTCTGACTAGTGACTAATGTGTGTCTTTTACTATTTACATTTGTTCTCAAATGGGTTCGGTTTGCTTTTCTTGTACTTTCATTTTAGTCTCGTTCTTCGTTTAAATGAATTAATTTAGTCAACAGAACATCTCCTTGCACAGCGGACAACCCCACAGTGCTCAGATCTCCTCGTACGCTCCCCAGTAATTAGCACGCCCACTACACACCAGCCACTGAAGATGACTTCACCTTGGATGCACGAACTCCGTAGCACCGATACCTTGACCCTAGCCTCCATAGTCTTATTTTTACAACATCAGAAATTAAATGAATTTGCATATCTGTCAGGTTGTCATACATTGAGTTGTTGCCTCTGGGCTGTGGTAAAGCTTGTCAAGTGAAGATAACAGCAGATCAAGTTTGTTTTCAGCTTTAGCTAGTAGGAAGGTACAACAGAACAGTTTCTGGCATTTCCTTATAGAATGTCATCCAGCTGAAAAACACGGACAGTTTCCCACGGTTTTTTGTTTGTTTGTTTGTTTGTTTGTTTGTTTCTCTTGCAGATTAAATTTTCTTGTGGCTGTATTTTCATGTGACGTAAGTTGTCAGCATAAAGTGTCTACTTATATTGTCACCACGTATTTTCCTATTTGTTTACGCCACCACTGATTACAGTAACACTTCCGTTACGTTTCTGTCCTGTCACTAACAAATGAATGTGCCCACATTATAACCTGACCGTGAAGACACAACGTCCATCTGCTCCAAAGCACGCCGCAGTGGGCAGCCTTTGGACTGTAGCCAAAGTGATTGTCTAGATACCGAATTGTGATGAGGATTCCACCCCCCCCCCCCCCCCCCCCCCCCCATGTTCCACGGAAACTTCCCTTAATAATCAGTTCCTAGGCAACCTGACTTGCATTGATTCAGTTCATGACTTCCTGTGTAAATATTGAATGCAGCCCAAGTTCACATTTCGGCTGCTAACAGCGAACTCTGCAATACGTTTTTTTAGACTCATGTAAATGATTCACACGTCGGAACAAACGTTAAATTAATAGTTTAGATGAAGTTAGGAATTTTGATGAAAGGAGTTATTGTTCAGCGATAAACCTGTTTATTAATGTTCATATTTGTGCGTGTATTTTAACTTATCGATTGCAATATGTCCTTGCGTGTACGTTTTTGTTAGGCCGTTTTCAACATGGAGAGAAGTGAACCCGCGTCTGGTAACAGTAAAAAAATGACAAGAAATGTAAGGTAATGAGGTAATGGCACATGAGATATGAGGACAGGAGAGACAGAACGTAGGAGAGAGAGAGAGAGAGAGAGAGAGAGAGAGAGAGAGAGAGATGATGTATTGAATTTGTGACGTTCAGAGAGAAATGTGAATATATTGAGTTTACTTCGTGGCTTTTTGAAGAGAACATTCGATAAGGGAAGGAACTTACGACTTGTCGATAGATGAAGATATTTCGCTGCTTCTTGTGTCAGATTATCGGTGTGGACAAGAATATCAAATCGTAGTGTTTAGAACGAGCGTGTGGCGGTCTATTTTCTTATGTGCTATGACCTATTTGTTTATGTGCCACTGTCAACTTTCTAATAGACTATTTCTTTAAGTACTATAGCTATTTGCTAGTATACTATACTCTATTTTCTTATGTTACACAGACGACGTTCATATTATAATACACTTAACTTTCTTAAAGACTATTTTCTAGTGTACTGTACCTGTACCTCAATTTAATGTGTTGTGTAATGTATGTTATCCGTCTTCCTTCTCTATATGTAAAACAGTCGACTTTCTGCTGTACATCATATATTTGATTATATGACCGAGTACTTTCTTTTGTGGCGATACAGAGGGTGGGGTGAATTAGTTGCGTGGGGCAGCTAATTCTATAAAATGCCCCAAGTGCCCTATGAGGTTTTCGTTGGCGAATCGGAGGTGCCCTCTAACCTCCTCCTCGGGTAGGTGTGACCCGTCAGCCTAAAGATGGCAACGCATCTAGGAGAAGGTCAACTCTGATTATAAACACCCCCCCCCCCCCCCGCTGTTTAGCGGGTACCCGTTCACGGAATAGACTTCGGGAGTAAACCCTGAGGAAAAATCCGGAGATGGAGTCCCTAAGGCAGTTCAGTGTTGATTTCAACATTGCTCTGGCAACTCCTGCGGCGCAGTTGGCACCAAATTGTTCTTGCCCTGCTAGACATTTGGATCGCTCGGCTGTGTGGAGTGAAGAAACATGTTGCATGGGCAACAACTTGTCTCTTTCTTTTTCTGCCCAAGCTCGCGCCCTGGAGAGAACACTCCAGAATCGCCATTTTGGTGTCGACAGGATACCATCCACACTTGCCACTCAAGTGAAACCAACAATTAAGAAACTCAGCCTACGTTTGGGTTGCTGGAACGTCCGCACAATGAAAACTGGCCTGACAATTTGCGTGATATAAACGACGCCACAAAGACAGCCATAATCAATAATGAACTGAAAAGACTTCAGGTGGATATAGCCGCACTTCAAGAGACGCGTTTGGCAGGATCAGGCCTGCTGAACGAGGCGGACTACGTGTTCTATTGGCAAGGAAAGAGCAGCGACGATATCAGAGAACACGGTATGGGATTTGCTGTAAAAAAAACTCTAAAAGGTCTGGTTACACTCGGTCAGAATGCATCAGAGCAGATACTAACACTTCGCCTTAACACAACATCCGGACCAGTTACTCTTATAAGTGTATACCCTCCGACCTTGTGCACGTCATCTGAAACCAAGGACAACTTCTATCAAAATTTGACAGAAGTCATGAAAAGTATACCAGGACAAGATCACATTATTCTACTGGGGGATTTCAATGCTAGAATTGGCGCAGACTACAGTTCGTGGCCAACCTGCCTCGGTCAATTTGGAGTTGGTAAATTAAATGAAAACGGCCAACGACTTCTTGAGTTTTGCACCTATCATAACATGTGCGTCACAAATACTTTCTTCAAAACTAAGCCTCGGCATAAAGTATCTTGGAGACATCCACGATCGAAACACTGGTACCAGCTGGACTTGATACTTGTCAGACGCCCTTTCCTCAAATCTGTAATTCACACACGGTCATACCACAGTGCAGATTGTGACTCGGATCATTCACTAGTTAGCTGCAAACTCAAGCTACTGCCCAGGAGGCTCCACTATGCCAGGCAGCCAAAGAAGAGACCTCGCATAGACGTTAGCAAGCTAACACATTCTGGATTGGTCGAGCAGTTCAACAAGACCCTCAAGGAGTCGCAAAGCGCTCATGAACACTACAACGGCGCAGTGGAAAAATGGGAACATCTCCGCAACGTCATCTACAACAACGCGGTTAGCATCTTCGGAAAACTGACACTTAAGTCTCACGATTGGTTTGAAGCCAACTCCCATGTTATGACACCCGTAATCGAAGCTAAACGCGCGGCCTTCTTAGATCACAAGCGCGCACCAAATGCAAATACTCTGCAGGCTATTAAAATGACAAGAAACAAAGTCCAACAAACAGCTCGACGCTGTGCTAATGAGTACTGGCTCCAGCTTAGCAACAGCATCCAGATTGCATCTCAAACTGGAAACCCAAAAGTAATGTATGATGGCATAAAGAAAGCCCTTGGACCAACAAAATGCACTATTGTCCCACTAAAGTCATCCACTGGGGAGAAAATAATAGATAGAGACAAACAGATGGAAAGATGGGTGGAACATTATTCTTCACTTTATTCAATAGAAAACATTGTTACACCAAACGCCCTCGACACCATACAATGTCTCCCACCTATGGAAGAATTGGATATTGAACCAACCGTAGAGGAACTTAGCAAGGCCATAGATAGCTTGGCCATATGCAAGACTCCAGGGCAAGATGGGATCCCTCCCGATCTGATTAAATCCTGTAAAAGTACTTTATTACATCCCCTGCTTGAAGTACTACATCAATGCTGGAAAGAGAAAGCCATTCCTCAAGATATGAGGGACTCCGTGATTGTAACTCTCT
This sequence comes from Megaustenia siamemsis, assembly GCA_032433765.1. Classification (NCBI taxonomy): domain Eukaryota; kingdom Metazoa; phylum Mollusca; class Gastropoda; order Stylommatophora; family Ariophantidae; genus Megaustenia; species Megaustenia siamemsis. The sequence continues at coordinate 43,029,471 of JAVIAB010000108.1, read as the reverse complement.
ACAAAAATAAAGGAGATAGAAGCGACTGCAACAACTACAGAGGCATCTACTTACTCAGCATTGTCGGCAAGACCTTCGCCAAAGTCATCTTAGGAAGGCTACAAAAACTCGCAGAACGCGTATAATCACAATGCGGCTTCAGATCCGGAAGATCAACTGCAGACATGATTTTCTCCTTACGTCTACTTCAAGAAAAATCTAGAGAGCAGAAAAAGCCTTTCTCCATCGCATCGACCTTACAAAGGCATTTGATCTTGTCAGCAGAGAAGGTCTCTTCATAATACTTTCCAAAATAGGCTGCCCACATACTCTACTGATGCTAGTCAAATCGTTTCACGAAGACATGAAGGGCACCATCCAATACGACGGCAGCACATCACAACCCTTCGGCATACGCAGCGGTGTTAAGCAGGGATGCGTTCTTGCTCCAACTCTATTTGGAATCTTCTTCGCTGTTCTGTTAAAACATGCATTCTCACATTCAAATGAAGGTGTCTATCTGCATACTAGATCTGATGGTCGATTGTTCAATATCTCAAGACTAAAGGCAAGATCTAAGGTCAGACATATCTCTATTAGAGATCTGTTATTTGCTGACGATGCTGCACTTGTCACGCAAAGTCAGGAAGAACTCCAGAGCATGTTACATCGCTTTGCGCATGCCTGCCGAGACTTCGGTCTAACAATAAGTTTGCAAAAAACTAACATACTCGGTCAGGATGTCGAAGCAACACCTGAAGTCTATATCGACAACTATAAACTTGATATCGTGCGGCAGTATAACTACCTGGGGTCCATCATCAGCGACAGACTATCTTTAGATACAGAAATTGACACTCGTATTGGTGAAGCTGCTACCACCTTTGCCCGTCTTTCTAGGCGTGTCTGGCAAAACAGCAAAGTGACAATTAAAACAAAAGCCGCAGTGTACAATGCCTGCATAATTAGTATCCTACTGTATGGCAGCGAATCTTGGACAACCTATGTAAAGCAAAACAACAAACTGACAATTAAAACAAAAGCCGCTGTGTACAATGCCTGCATAATTAGTATCCTCCTGTATGGCAGCGAATCTTGGACAACCTATGTAAAGCAGGAGAGGAGGCTAAATGCATGCATTCCATATGCGATCTACGCCGTATTCTTGGTATCACCTGGAAGGATAAAGTGACTAACGTGGTGGTCCTGACTTGCACAGGCCTACCGAATATCTACACGCTGCTCAAACAACGTAGGTTACGCTGGCTTGGCCATGTACACCGTATGAAAGATGGCCGTGTACCAAAAGATATACTCTACGGACAACTGGTATTTGGTAAAAGAACTAGGGGGCGCCCAAAACTTCGATTTGTAGATGTGTGTAAACGCGACATGAAGACTCTGAACATAAACCCGGCAGCATGGGAAGACAAAGCTGCAGACCGCAATCTCTGGAAACACACTCTAAAGGTTCACCTCAAAGAAGAAGCAGACAGATTCATAGAGAAAGAGAATACACGACGAAAGAAAAGAAAGGAAAAAATAACATTTCTAGGGGCGCTGAAAAATCCATAGTCAACTATGACTGACGGAGGCTATTACTACCTTTTGTACTAGAATGTACTCTCTGCCACCGTCAAGTTTCTTCTGTTATTACATTCTACTTGTTATTAGATAATACCAGCCTCATTTATTCATGTACCACATGCATCTTATAAACACCATTCTACCGATGAAATGAAAACAATACGGCCACGCCAAAAGACACAGCGGGCTGGAAAGAACAATTATGAACGGCATGGTACCTGGGCGACGCATCAGGGGCAGACCAAGAAGACGGTGCTTTCAAGACATCATAGAGACCTAGAACATGACATCAGAATAAGTGGAACATCTCGTTAGAGACGGATTATTTCAGACGGGCTGTGGTGAGTGCAATGTTCTACAAAGAACATGCGACCTGACGATGAACACACGCATTCTAAGTATCTTAGAATAATGTTAGCATCACATGAAAGATGTCTTACTGATGTCAACAATACAATTATACAGGTCAAGACTGTTAGTAATATGTTACGCAGCACGTCATTTTCATTAAAAGTTAGAAAGCAGGTCTTACAACGTTATATCGAACCAAAGCTGCTTTATGGTTGCGAAACATGGGCAGTAAACAGTTACACCGCCAGGTAAAATCAGTTGCAATGTTTTTTGTCTGTTTTTTTTTTAACAGGTATTCTAAAGATGTGTACTGCGCGTATGTGTTTATATATGTGAGATGTTATTAAAAGAGGCAAATTAAATGAGTAAGATTATAAAACAAATTAGGCAAAACAGTCCAAATCTGTGGAACATATGTTGGTATACTTTGTAACAACAGGACAAATATAGAGAGACAAAGAGAACAAATGTTTCGCTTTTTCTGTATAAGAGTCTCCCCTTTCTGTATGTCACCCTTTTCTGTATGTCTTTTTTTTCTGCATAACAGTCTCATTCTTCTGTATAACAATCTCCCTTTTCTGTATAACAGTCTCATTTTTCTGTATAACAATCTCCCTTTTATGTATAACAATCTCCCTTTTCTGTATAACAGTCTCTTTTTTCTGTATAACAATCTCCCTTTTCTGTATAACAATCACCCTTTTCTGTATAACAATTTCCCTTTTCTGTATAACAATCTCCCTTTTCTGTATAACAATCTCCCTTTTCTGTATAACAGTCTCATTTTTCTGTATAACAATCTCCCTTTTCTGTATAACAGTCTTATTTTTCTGTATAACAATTTCCATTTTCTGTATAACAATCTCCCTTTTCTGTATAACAATATCCCTTTTATGTATAACAATCTCCCTTTTCTGTATAACAATCTCCCTTTTCTGTATAACAGTCTCTTTTCTGTATAACAATCTCCCTTTTCTGTATAACACTCTTTTTTCTGTATAACAGTCTCTTTTTTCTGCATAACAATCTCCCTTTTCTGTATAATAATCTCCATTTTCTGTATAACAAGTCTCATTTTTCGGTATAGCAATTTCTCTTTTCTGTATAACAATCTCCCTTTTCTGTATAACAATCTCCCTTTTATGTATAACAGTATCCCTTTTCTGTATAACAGTCTCCCTTTTATGTATATCAATCTCCCTTTTCTGTATGACAGTCTCTTTTTTCTGTATAACAATCTCCCTTTTCTGTATGACAGTCTCTTTTTACTGTTTAACAGTCCCATTTTTCTGTTTAACAGTCACATCTTTCTGTATATCAATCTCCCTTTTCTGTATGACAGTCTCTTTTTTTCTGTATGGCAGTCCCATTTTTCTGTATAACAATCTCCCTTTTCTGTATGACAGTCTCTTTTTACTGTTTAACAGTCCCATTTTTCTGTTTAACAGTCACATTTTTCTGTAAATCAATCTCCCTTTTCTGTAATGCAGTCTCTTTTTTTCTGTATGACAGTTTTATTTTTCTGTATAACAATCTCCCTTTTCTGTATGACAGTCTCTTTTTTCTGTTAACAGTCCCATTTTTCTGTTTAACAGTCCCATTTTTCTGTATATCAATCTCCCTTTTCTGTATGTTTTCCTTTTCTTTCTTAATCACTCTTTTTTGTATCACGGTTTACTTCATTCGATACCTCACTTTTTTCCTTTGTCATAGTCTACGTTCTTTAAGTTTCGCTGTCTAGGTACCATTCTCTGTTTTCTTATGTACCATAGCTTATCATTTTCTGTACCACCGTCTACTTTCTTCTCTACTATTGTCTATATGGAAAGGGGGGGGGGCTGCCCTTTACTATTTCTGTGCCATACTCTACATTTTACTGTACGTCTTTTTTCTCTCTCTACCAAAGTCTCTTGTTTCTCATTCTGCCAAAGTCTATTTTTTCTGTACCATAGTCTACTTTTTGCTGTATAATTGTCTATTTTTCTGCACTATAGTCTACTTTTTTCCTGTATCAATATCAGATGAACCTGAAACTGAGTAATTTTACATCATAGAACTTGTCGACAGTTTCGTGGTTTCCAGTAGATTCAAGCTTTCAATGATAGATCTGTTTCTCAAAGAAAATATTTACATTTGAATGAAAGTCCGTATGAATTATGTAACAGTCTAGTGTTGTGTTGGTGATCCTACGGGGCAACAATGTACGGGAATCGAGGTTTCCTGCTGGTTTTTATTTGTTGCAGCATGTCCCACAGATGTTGGTGTATTTTACAGCTGTATTTATTTATTACATTGCACTTAACGGCTACTAATCTATCTATTTGTCTGTCTGACTGGCTATTTTATTTTATCTTACGTATCTATCTGTCTTTCTTTCTTTCTTTTTTTTTATTTATATATATATATATATCTATGTTTGCCTGCCTGCCTGTGTATATCTATGTGTGTGTGTATGTATGTGTATGTATATATATATATATATATATATATATATATATATATACAGAGAGAGAAAGACAGACACAGAGAGAGAGAGAGAGAGAGAGAGAGAGAGATAAAGTGTAATATACGAGTATAATGTGGTAATTTCCTAAGCTGTAGTTACGGGCTACACTATATTATTTCTGGAAAGCTATCGATGAGAATATGAAGTAAACTTGTGAAGGGGAGGCACCACGACAGCTCGGAAGACAGTATATGAGTAAATCTGGCAATGTGAGAGGCAGCAAAGACAGCGACGAGAGGATTATGACAGTAAGCGGGATGTATATTCCATCATTCTCGCTGCCAGCCTCAGGGAAAGCTGGAGGATTGCCTGTAAGCCGAGGTCTGGGAGGAAGTGTCTGGATGAAGTTCCCAGTTCTCTGTTATCGATTAGACTGACTACTTTTGCTCCTTCCTCTGATCTGTTGAAAGGTGGGAGGTATATGTCACTAGAAGAGATACGAAAGGTGGGAGGTATATGTCACTAGAAGAGATACGAAAGGTGGGAGGTATATGTCACTAGAAGAGATACGAAAGGTGGGAGGTATATGTCACTAGAAGAGATACGAAAGGTGGGAGGTATATGTCACTAGAAGAGATACGAAAGGTGGGAGGTATATGTCACTAGAAGAGATACGAAAGGTGGGAGGTATATGTCACTAGAAGAGATACGAAAGGTGGGAGATATATGTCACTAGAAGAGATACGAAAGGTGCCCACGTTTCTAAGTGGTAATCAGTTTGTGCTCTTGATGATGATAGCCTCTGTTTGCCGTCTTAGGAATAGTGTGACCACCGATATATTTTGTTTATCTGACAACAGACAGTGCCAGGATATTAATCTTAGACACAGCAACACGAACATTTGGAAAGCAAAGATTGTTGCTGTGCGTGCATAGAGATACATTAGTATTATTTTTATTCATGAAATTAATGACGTATTTATAAACTAATTGGAAATGTCTGCAAGTTTGCATTAATGTAATAATGAATAATATTAATTATAACAAGTTATAATAACACTGTCTAAATGGCGAAAAGCGACCAAATGGTCTGATTGAGTTATTTGTTAGATGTGAAAACTGGAGAGTGAAGGCTATGGTATTAAGCAGCAAGTAGGTGAAAGTGGTGATTATCTCAGTGATACAGAGATTTGATGAAATTCAACATGGGAGTCAAAGGAATAACATGAACTCGTTTTCTTTAGCCAGTCCCTTTATTCCCTCATATTTTCAATGCGTTATTTCATTGCACAAATCAACTACTTGACTTGGGAGAACAACTGTAGGTGGAATAACAGCTTGTGAAGATGGGTGATCATGCTGAAGATAGATGTGTTGCGCCGAAAGGCGCTGTTATCCCGACTAGCCGTCAATTAGCGACACAATACACCAACTTGGTCAGGGCGGACGATGAAATGGAGTATGGAGAAATGAAAAAAAAAAAAAAATATATATATATATATATATATATATATATATATATATATATATATATATATATATGGTTAAAACTTCACGTAACAAGTAGATACAACAAATCAGAACGACTTTTCGGGTCAAAGGCCTTCAACATGAGCGGACATACAACATACAAATATGTATTTAAAATTTAAAAAATAAATAAAAATCGAATTGGATAGAGAAATGAAAAGTAAAGGAGAATAAAATAATCAAAAGTTCCCTGTAAGAATAGCAAAATGTTACATCTTCTCAATATTCCTGTATGGTGCAGAAACATTGACATTAGACAAGAAAACAGAACAGAAAATTGAAGTCTTTGAAATGTGGATCTATAGAAGAATAGATAGAATTGGATGGAAAGAAAAGATAACAAGCGATGAAATTTTAAAACAACTAAAAATGAAAAGAGAACTACTAAACATAATTAAAACTAGAAATTTGAAATTTGTGGGGCATGTTAAAAGACACAACAACCTAATAAAAGTAATATTGTAAGAGAAAATACAAGGTAAAAGAGGCAGAGGCAGACCAAGACTAACATGGACGAGTAATATCAAAAGATGAACAAGTCAGCCTATGACAATCTGACTGCAGAGTAAGCATGAGACAGCGTGGAATGGCGCTCCATGTTAGCCAACCTTCGGTGCGGAGACGGTACTCAGTGATGGTGATGTTCCATGTAAGATCTAAGAAGAATCTTTCTTCTGAAAGAACGGAAATGCGCACGTGGTTCAATTAGGGTGCACAACAGTGAAAATATGCGCATACAGCAGACAGTAACAGAAGAAGATGACAAGGAGCAATCGTCGAACGGGCGCAGAAGAATGCGAGGGAGAGGGTGTGTAACAAGTCGCTGAAAACTGAAGCAAAATTTTAAAATCGGAAAAAAACGAACAATGCAGTTTGAGTGTAGGTAAGATACTCAAGCATGCGAAATAACATAATAGACAGCCTGGGACTACAATTCAGCTTGTCAGTAGACACGTTTCTACTCTACTCACTCACTAGACAAACATCGATTCCACCCGCTGCCGCTGTCAGATAAGCATGATGTCTAGAATTACCAGCCCGTGTCTCACTACATAGGCACAATGACTCGGTCGTACAACCTACCAGCCCCGTATCTCACTACATAGGCACATTGACTCGGTCGTACAACCTACCAGCCCCGTGTCTCACTACATAGGCACATTGACTCGGTCGTACAACCTACCAGCCCCGTGTCTCACTACATAGGCACATTGACTCGGTCGTACAACCTACCAGCCCCGTGTCTCACTACATAGGCACATTGACTCGGTCGTACAACCTACCAGCCCCGTGTCTCACTACATAGGCACATTGACTCGGTCGTACAACCTACCAGCCCCGTGTCTCACTACATAGACACATTGACTCGGTCGTACAACCTACCAGCCCCGTATCTCACTACATAGGCACAATGACTCGGTCGTACAACCTACCAGCCCCGTGTCTCACTACATAGGCACATTGACTCGGTCGTACAACCTACCAGCCCCGTGTCTCACTACATAGGCACATTGACTCGGTCGTACAACCTACCAGCCCCGTATCTCACTACATAGGCACAATGACTCGGTCGTACAACCTACCAGCCCCGTGTCTCACTACATAGGCACATTGACTCGGTCGTACAACCTACCAGCCCCGTGTCTCACTTATAGGCACATTGACTCGGTCGTACAACCTACCAGCCCCGTATCTCACTACATAGGCACATTGACTCGGTCGTACAACCTACCAGCCCCGTATCTCACTACATAGGCACATTGACTCGGTCTTACAACCTACCAGCCCCGTATCTCACTACATAGGCACATTGACTCGGTCGTACAACCTACCAGCCCCGTGTCTCACTACATAGGCACACTCACTTGATCGTACAGCCTAACAGCTCTGCCATTAGATTTAATTAGAACTGGGTATTGATTTCACACAATTATCGTTCTGTGTCTCCAATTATCAAATATAGAAGACACATCATTGCTGCTGGCATTCCAGGCACAATTAGGAGACTCGCCCATAATGTTTCTGTATATTCACAATAATAGAGATTATTCACGGCATGGTCGTCTCATCGCCACCAATCTTCCCTTGTAACTGTCTGTCCACTTGTCAGGCTGAAGTCCTTCACCTGAGCGTCTTTCTGTACGTGGTTTAGTTTTGTATTGGTTTGTGCAAGTATCCGATTCCCTCAGATTGGTGATATAATTTCTTATCGACTTTACTCTTTGTGCGTGGGTCGATCAGTGAGGTCTTACCTACTGTGTAGTATACAGGTTCGTCAATGAGGTGTTATATGCGCAGTACGAGTGCAGGATATATTGTCCAGGCAAGTTTGTTGTGACTTTGTTTTGAATGAAGGAAAGTGAGATCGACCAAAACGCATCGATTATAACGACGGAAAGTTGCAGAGAGCGAGCGAGAGAGAGAGCGAGAGAGAGAGAGAAGTATATTTCATAAACTCCTGCAAGCTGATCATTGGGAGAAGAATTTTTGTAGAGAAAATGTTGAAAAAACTGTCCAAAATAAATGTCAATACAAAATAAATAATGCAATGCGTCAGAAATATCCTAAAACGCTAAATGGAGAAGGCATGAGAGAGATTGTGCTTTGTTTCCCGCTATTGAATTGTGCGTTTCCAGAGGATTTTAATTGAAAAAGAGGGGATGGGTGATGCTGGGCGTCCGTCAAGTCTAAATTGTTGGCAATGTCTGTAGAGGAAAATTAATTTAAACAGATGGGAAATGGCTTAAGAATTGTCCTGCTCTTAGGGAGGAAGAAAAAACAAAATGTTTGGGAGTGGGCGGGAAGTGAAAGTTGAAATGAGAGGGTGTTATTGACAGCTGCAGGGCCGTAGCTGAGGGCATGCCGAGTTTTATCAAGCGTTAATGAAAGATGGGGCAAAAATGATTCAGTAGAGGGAAATGTTTCCGTTAGTGGAACCTAAATAGCGTGACGTAACTACCTGCTTCCATTTTATTTGTGTGTGTGTGAGAGAGAGAGAGAGAGAGAGAGAGAGAGAGAGATGTGCGATCAGAAATTAATTAACGGAAACACATTAACTGCACTTCAGTGAGAAGAAAAGAAGCAGGAAAATCCAGCAACGCTTCATAGCTCGCCGTCTTGTTGGATCCAATATTCGCTGAAGCGGACAATCGCTGCTTGTACACGATAAGCTGTTATACTTCTATCACTTGTATCAAATTCTTAATTCTCCACTTAAATTTAAGAGCAGACAATGGTTTTCTACGACTCCATATTATGTTTCTGTAAAAATCTAACTGCGAGGGAACAGGTTCAAAGTGTGTGTTTGTCAGAAATATTAATATTCTAGACAGCGCATAATTATCGGGATAGTTGACAGGAAATTAATATTGGTTTCTTGTGTTTCTGGGGTTTTTTAAATTTAATTTAACTTCTTGTTTCCCCGAGTCGGTTTTCTAATGAAATGTTTTTTTCCCCGTTTCCTGTTCTTTCCCGTTTGCTGTGCTTGGACAAGTATTTTACTACTTCACAATTTGTCTGATGTGTTTTCTTCTGTCAGTAGACGTAGTAGATAGGATGGATCAATGGTTTTTTTTCCCCATCCGGGGTGAAATAAAATCTCAGACCTGAACACCTCGCGTCGACTGCACTTGACAAGCGAGGATTATTCTCGGTTGTTTTAAGTCCCCCTGGCAGACTCCAGTAATGTGAAATGCTGTAAAGATCGTTTGTTTGTTTTGTTTTTTGTTACTTGTTGTTAACTTGAGTGAATTGGCAGTATACAGCGTCTACAAACTTTAGAGAAAAACAACAACTATGCACACATACACCCACATTAAGAGAGAGAGAGAGAGAGAGAGAGATCATCGAAAATGCAGGGGTCAGATTTTACGCTACAAAGTCACCACACCGTTGTAGGTCTACTCAACGACTAATTCTCTTAGATCAATCACGTTTGATCCTGGATCCTCTCAACCACTCTCTATCCTATATCCACATACACAATCTCTGTCGTAGATCCATACAGCCACGCTCTGTCCTATGTCCACACATACAATTTCTCTCGTAAATCCATACAACCATTCTCTGTCCTATGTCCACACACACAATTTCTCTCGTAGATCCATACAACCACTCTCTGTTCTATGTCCACATACACAATTTCTCTCGTAGATCCATACAACCACTCTCTATCCTATATCCACACACACACACAATTTCTCTCGTAGATCCATACAATCACTAACTGTTCTATGTCCACATAGTCAATCTCTGTCTAGATCCATACAATCACTAACTGTCCTATGTCCACATAGTCAATCTCTGTCTAGATCCATACAACCACTAACTGTCCTATGTCCACATAGTCAATCTCTGTCTAGATCCATACAACCACTAACTGTCCTATGTCCACATAGTCAATCTCTGTCTAGATCCATACAATCACTAACTGTCATATGTCCACATAGTCAATCTCTGTCTAGATCCATACAACCACTCTCTATCCTATATCCACACACACAATTTCTCTCGTAGATCCATACAATCACTAACTGTCCTATGTCCACATAGTCAATCTCTGTCTAGATCCATACAATCACTAACTGTCCTATGTCCACATAGTCAATCTCTGTCTAGATCCATACAACCACTAACTGTCCTATGTCCACATAGTCAATCTCTGTCTAGATCCATACAACCACTAACTGTCCTATGTCCACATAGTCAATCTCTGTCTAGATCCATACAACCACTCTCTATCCTATATCCACACACTCAATTTCTCTCGTAGATCAATACAACCACTCTCTATCCTATATCCACACACACAATTTCTCTCGTAGATCCATACAACCACTAACTGTCCTATGTCCACACACACAATCTCTGTCTAGATCCATACAACCACTCTCTATCATATATCCACACACACAATTTCTCTCGTAGATCAATATAACCACTAACTGTCCTATGTCCACATACACAATCTCTGTCGTAGATCCATACAACCACTCTCTATCATATATCCACACACACAATTTCTCTCGTAGATCCGTAGGCCCGCGGGCAGAAGGTAAAAAATCCGAGTTAAAACCTTCATTCCACGTGACATTTTCAGATATAGACTTATGACGTCATTCTACCCATATCCGCGCCTGTTTGTAATGATGGTAACTTCACATTAGTTGGGGGTTTTCCGGGCATTTCCTCTCGGCCAGCAGGGCTATGTAAATCTATTTATGGCTACCAACCACTCTTTATATTAGAAACACACAAGCACTCTCTGTTCTAGATCCATTCCACCACTTTGTACAAGATTCATACAACCACTCTCTGTTCTAGATCCATTCCACCACTTTGTACAAGATTCATACAACCACTCTATGTTCTAGATCAATTCCACCACTTTGTACAAGATTCATACAACCACTCTCTGTTCTAGATCCATTCCACCACTTTGTACTAGATCCAACTCAGCCACACGTTATCATAGATTTAATCACCCACGTTTTTTCATAGATCCACTCAGCCACGTTCTTTCATAAACTCATTAAATCATGCTCCCTCATAGACTCACTCGTCATGTTCTCTCATAGACTCACTCAACCAAGCTCTCTCATAGATCCACTCAACCAAGCTCTCTCATAGATCCACTCAACCATGCTCTCTCATATATTCACTCTTCCGTGCTCTCTCATAGATTCACTAAGCTACGTGCTGACATAGATCCACTCAGCAATGCTCTCTCATAGATCCAATCAGCAATGCTCTCGCATAGGTCCACTAAACCACGTGCTGACATAGATCCACTCAGTCGCGCCTGTCGTAGATCCACTAAGCCACGTGCTATAATAGATCCAATAAGCCAAGTGCTGACATAGATCCAATCAGTCGCACCTGTCATAGATCAACTAAGCTACGTGCTGACATAGATCCATTCAGTCGCACCTGTCATAGATCCACTAAGCCAAGTGTTGACATAGATCCATTCAGTCGCACCTGTCATAGATCCACTAAGCCACGTGCTGACATAGATCCACTCAGTCGCGCTTGTCATAGATCCACTAAGCCACGTGCTGACATAGATCCACTCAATCGCGCTTGTCATAGATCCACTAAGCCATGTGCTGTAATAGATCCACTAAACAATGTGCTGTAATAGATCCACTAAGCCACGTGATGTAATAGATCCACAAAGCCACGTGCTGACATAGATCCACTCAGTCGCGCCTGTCATAGATCCACTAAGTCATGTGATGTAATAGATCCACTAAACCACGTGCTGTAATAGATCCACTAAACCACGTGCTGTAATAGATCCACTAAACTACGTGCTGACATAGATCCACTAAGCCATGTGCTGTAATAGATCCACTAAGCCATGTGCTGTAATAGATCCACTAATCCGCGCCTGTCATAGATCCACTGGCCACCTACTGCCTTGCGTACTAACTGTTGCAGATTTGGTCTTGATCTGTACAAAGCTGATAATACCTAGAGAAATGACATTGATTTACTGGTGTTAACACTACTGTATCGCATGTCTCTCAATTGCTAAGCCATACATTGTTCCTATTTTTTTTAATTATATAAAATTCTTATTCAAACATTTTTAAAATGTTTTTCGTGTTCCTTTTACCTAGTAATGCTTGTTTACTCTTATCCCTTATGTTACTTTTTATAATTGTTTTATTTGTATTGCCTTTAGTTTTTTTTTTTTTGTTTTTTTTTTTTTATGTTCTGCACTATTTAACCCTTACATGTCTGACCTAAAACCCCCATTTAGACGTCGTCCAGTTTTGAGAATTATCATGTACCTAATAGTTGTTAGAATTTATTGATTATTACCATTATTTTCATTCTGTTTCGTCTTGTACGTGTATATAAATATTCAGGAATGGAAATTCTTTTAATTTATAACAATATAATATATTGGTATAAGAAAAATCGTATACAAAAGGTGATTTGAAATGGGTAAACAAAAAAAAAAATACCAACATTGAACTAATATTTCCACTTTAAACTGTACTAAAATAATTCCTACACAGAATAGAACTCCACTTTTCTTCATATTATATCGATATCTGCACATTTTGTATGATTTTGATGAAATTGATAATAAAATGCACTAAAAATAGGGGAAAAAAAGAAATAGAAATTTGTGGTGGTCTAACTGCCCAGGTAACAATAGTGTTCCTTTAGAAGGTGGATTTGAATATGTACGGCTGTTTTCTAATTGAATAAACCTAATGGATGCATCATCCCGTGTGTTACCGGGCCTCATTATGAGGGGGGTAAAGAATAGTGACACTGTGACCTTCCAGGCATGTCGTAAGAGGCGACTAAGGAGGTTGATCGATGGCTTGACAAGCTGTCATTGTAAAAAGTATTGTTATGGAAACAGAGCCATAGATTTTAGAAGCAGTGTTCTCTGCAATATGTGCCATTTTGGCACGCAAGGTTTCTGTTTTTGAGATTGTAGTTCTGCCCTATGTGCCGTCTTCGGCTCGAAAGGACAATAGATAGATAGATAGAATGGATGCATCACAACCATATCATTGTTTGCGCTCATTTGTTTAGTTGCCCCATGGTTCATCTGTTAGGTAAGGTAAGGGTAGGCGTTAAGTTAAGGATATACTTTATTATTACCTTTCTCATGGCATTCTTGTGGCGTTTTTGAACATTTTATTGTGGTATGATATTGTCATGATGTTAATAGTGAAACTAGTGTCCCTCTTCTCAGCCACAAGTTATTACAAATCAATTTGTGCTATTTTATGTCCTCTCCGTTGTCTCATTGTTTCCCCTCGCATGCTTCATGCGTTCAAGGTAATAGATGAAAGGCATTTCTTTAGAAGGAAGTTTTATTTTTGTCTGGTTTTTTATTGGTGTGTATGTTTCCTTGTTCTTTTTTCACATCCGTTGCCTTTTTATTCCAGTCACTTGTTTATTGATGTTTCTGATCACCTTTGATTTTGTCCTGGAAAAAATGTGTGTCGGTCGTTAACTTTAACGTTACATGGCGGCCTGCAGTAGTTCTGTCAGCGTTACCGAAAAGTCACGATGGTCACAAACATGTGAAGACTATCAATATATCTTTTATTCGTTGTACTAGAAGCGAGGCGAGTTCTTCTACCTATAGTTATATCATCATTATTATTATCACTTTTCCTCTACTGCTTCTCTTTCTTTTACTTTTTCATTCTCAACATGAACAAACTGTGTGTGTGCAACTTGAAGTAGTGACAATTGTCCTCGGCTGCCCCAGATGTAGACATACCGTGGTGAAGAGATACATGCTTGGAATGATACTCTCTCTCTCTCTCTCTCTCTCTCTCTCTCTCTCTCTGCGATCAGGACTCAGTCAGATTAGGACTCCAGACTCTCACACGAAGACAGCTGTCTGTTTAAGCCTGTTAGATCCACTCCGCTTGAATACCTGTTAAAACGTTGCACTGTGTTCTGCGCCATTGGCCCAGTGCAGCCGATTTCAGCCAGCATTTTGTTCAGGTTTGCTTTCCTTAGCCTTTGATTGTCCCCAATCTTTCTGCAAGGCAACAGATGATCTTTTCTGTAGGGTGATTCTGCCCTTAGATGGTCGGTCCTCCCAGGTTTACGAGCACCATCTGCCCGAGTCACTAGAGGTGACTAACACAGACACGCGTGTTGGAATATGAGGAAACTGCAACAAGGAACACTTTTCATGCATAGCCTTCAATTGTTCCCGCCGCCTATCCCCATATACCGGCAATTCACGTCCTCTTAAAAATGATCATCGTCGTAGCACTTGATATTGTTAGGCCATCGTTGTTGACTCCAATTCCGAACATATAGACACAGGAATGATACCAATCACATCTTCTTCTTCGATCATGACTCTTTCAGAGTAGGATTCCGGACTCTCTCATGAAGGCAGCTGTCTGTTTAAGTGATTCGGTTGTCCCCTATAGTTTCTCTTCCGTCATATCTAAACGTGTTTTAACTCAAGCCAAATGCCATGTCAGCATGTCTTGTGACAAGAAGGGACAACGTCATGCACATAAGACAAATCTGACTTCAAGAGGATGAGAGCTAAAGGAGAGGTATCGCCTATGCTAGTGGCTGGGACTTATTTTTGTATTATTATCGCCACTTGGTATCATAAACAAAGAGTGGTCATTACAGGTAACTGAGGTTAAGATGACGAAATGATTTTAGGTTGCTCGTATTCGTGGATAGGCGCACATCTACATGAGCTATGGGAGAACAGATCTTGAACTCAAACAACTCATTCATTCATGCTAATAAAAATCAAACAGTAGATGAAAATAAGATTCAGAGTTTCTGCTAGATTGAGATAAAAGTAGTCACAGAACAAAATGTACATACTCGTAGTAACTACGTTCTATCATGAGACTGTAAATTAAACTAGTCACATGCACTATTTCTTTTCTTCAAGAAATCAATAATTCTGATCTACTCACCATTCATGCGTCATGTGGATATGAACGGGTGACGCCACCACGAATGAATCGGTATTTGAATAGCTTAGACGTTCTATACCGCGTGTACGACTAATGTGCTAGTCAACAAAAACGTGTGTACGACTACTGTGCTAGTCAACAAAAACGTGTGTACGACTAATGTGCTAGTCAACAAAAACGTGTGTACGACTAATGTGCTAGTCAACAAAAACGTGTGTACGACTACTGTGCTAGTCAACAAAAACGTGTGTACGACTACTGTGCTAGTCAACAAAAACGTGTGTACGACTACTGTGCTAGTCAACAAAAACGTGTGTACGACTACTGTGCTAGTCAGCAAAAACGTGTGTACGACTACTGTGCTAGTCAACAAAAACGTGTGTACGACTACTGTGCTAGTCAACAAAAACGTGTGTACGACTAATGTGCTAGTCAACAAAAACGTGTGTACGACTACTGTGCTAGTCAACAAAAACGTGTGTACGACTACTGTGCTAGTCAACAAAAACGTGTGTACGACTACTGTGCTAGTCAGCAAAAACGTGTGTACGACTACTGTGCTAGTCAGCAAAAACGTGTGTACGACTACTGTGCTAGTCAACAAAAACGTGTGTACGACTACTGTGCTAGTCAACAAAAACGTGTGTACGACTACTGTGCTAGTCAACAAAAACGTGTGTACGACTACTGTGCTAGTCAACAAAAACGTGTGTACGACTACTGTACTGATCAACAAAAACGTGCGAACGACTACTGACTGCACTGATCAACAAAAACGTAGGCGCAACTACTGCACTAGTCAACAAAAGCGTGTATGCGACTGCTGTACTGGTTAACGTTAACGTGTGCACAACTACTGTACTAGTCAACAAAACCAGTGTACGACTACTGTGCTAATCAACAAAAACCTATGCACGACTAATGCATATGGTCAACAAAACCGTAGGTACGACTACTGTACTAGTCAACAAAAACCATGACTACTGTGCTAATCAACAAAAACATGTGTTCGACTATTGCACTGGTCAACGAAAGCGTGTGCACGACTACTGCAATGAACGACAAAACAGTAGTACAACTACTGCACTGATCAACAAACCCATACTACAACTACTGTGCTGATGAACAAAAGCGTAGTACAACTACTGCACTGATCAACAAACCCATAGTACAACTACTGTGCTGGTCAACAAAAGCGTAGTACAACTACTGCACTGATCAAGAAAGCAGTGATACGTCATCTGCACTGATCTAACGAGTCCACGGCAGTGACGGAGCTGACAGGCGTGGACAGCCACAGAAATTGTATTGAAGTCTCATTGTGATGTTTATTGGAGTGTGACGCGGTGATTGATATCGCTGTAGCTCTGACTCTTCTAACACAGCAAGTCACGCTGGCTGGCACAATCAGGATAAGGGCGATTTAGAAGACGGATAGCTGTGTTTTATATATAACCTGCAAGCTGTAGGAACTGTCATTGTGTACATGTGTTGTCTATTGAAAGTGATCGCATCGCACTGCGTGGGTTTGCCATAATTGCGCATTGTTCAATTAATTAATCAGTGGTTTCAGCACTAACATCAGCGACTTTTTTAAAGACTACAATCACGTGTTGACAGAAATACAGCTGGGCAGCGGGGAACATTGAGACTACAGACAACACAGCTAGGCATCATGGAACATTGAGACTACAGACAACACAGCTAGAACGCTGGGAACATTGAGACTACAGACAATACAGCTATGCAGCGGGGAACATGGAGACTACAGACAATACAGCTAGGCATCATGGAACATTGAGACTACAGACAACACAGCTAGAACGCGGGGAACATTGAGACTACAGACAATACAGCTAGGCAGTGGGAAACATCGAGACTACAGATAACACAGCTAGGCAGTGGGAAACATTGAGACTACAGACAATACAGCTAGGCAGCGGGGAACATTGAGACTACAGACAACACAGCTAGGCAGTGGGGAAAATTGAGACTACAGATAACACAGCTAGGCAGCGGGGAACATTGAAACTACATACAACACATCTAGGCAGCGTGGAACAATGAGACTACAGACAACACGGCTAGACCGCGGGGAACATTGAGACTACAGACAACACAGCTAGACAGAGGCGAACATTGAGACTGGCAGGCGGAACGGTTAAACAGCAGGGAACAATGAGACTGCCAGACGACACAGCTAGGCAGCGTGGAACATTGAGACTACAGACAACACAGCTAGTTCGCGGGGAACATTGAGACTACAGACAACACAGCTAGGCAGTGGGGAACATTGAGACTACAGGTAACACAGCTAGGCAGTGGGAAACATCGAGACTACAGATAACACAGCTAGGCAGTGGGAAACATTGAGACTACAGACACCACAGCTAGGATGTGTGGAACATTGAGACTACAGACAACAGCTAGACAGTGGGGAATATTGAGACTACAGACAACAGCTAGGCAGTGGGGAACATTAAGACAAACAACAGACAACACAGCTAGTTCGCGGGGAACATTGAGACTACAGACAACACAGCTAGACAGAGGCGAACAATGAGACTGGCAGGCGGTATGGTTAAACAGCAGGAAACAATGAGACTGTCAGACGACACAGCTTGACAGCGGGGAACATTGAGACTGACAGACAGCACAACGTGACAGTATGGAGCATTGAGACGTACAGACGGCAGAGTTAAACAGCGGGAACACAGGGACTGTCACACTAAAGACCGTTATAGACGGGCTATACGATGAATCAAGTTCGGCTAAATTGTGTTTGGAAGTACAAGTTGGATAGCTTGCCCTTGTTTTGTTCTCATTTAAATTTGACGGAAATTAAATGTAGGCAGCCATGAAGCTGAGACAGGTTGCAGGAAACATGTTGACGTTGGACAGTTTAATGGGATCAGCTTGGATGTAATCTCAAAACAGACACATGCATACAAGAGGTTCAGTAGACAAGTACATAGGAAAACACAATGATATGAATGAAGATGGCTGTTTCTGGAGTGCTCGATGAGGGGAACTTAAGTGGCAATCAAAAGCCTGCAGACAAGCAGAGACGAGCCACTTTCCTGTTATACGTTACATTATTCTTGTTCCCTGTCAAACGCGTGGAGGCATCAATTTGTCTGGGCAGAAAACTCTTCTTCAGCCCAGTGAAGAGATCAATTTTTTTTTCTGTAATCAGCATGACATTAGGACATCTAACTGAATCCCTGACAAAATACTGATATCAAGTACTGACTTTCAAAGTGGCCACTCGCTGATGGAAGTAGTAAGTGTTGTTATCCGGTGCTGTTAATCTGTCTCAAGAATTATTCTCTTTCTCAAGTTGTCCTCTAGCTAAAGTGATTTTCAGACGAGCAAATGTGTCGTACTCCAGTATAAATGTTAATGGGCGTTGTCGAGTGATGTACTCTGGGATTGGTTACTTCGCATGTAGAGTTTGTGTAGTTTTTTCTACAAGATATGTTTGGCATGTTCTTATCATAAAGTGACGCAACATAAAAGTAACGAATATGCTCTGTCGTGAATCTGGCTATATTTACATGCCATTAATATCGAGGTCAGAATATAGTTTAATTATGTACGAGAGCAAATTGTGTATTGCCACTTAGCATTTTCTCAAAATGCATTTCACTGTATCAGTGTTATTATTTAGCTGGCTTTTAGGATCCCCTAACACTTTTGTTCGTTTTTGGGAATACATTATGTTTTAGAGTAGCTGTACTTTACTTTTTTTCTAGGCAAACATTAGGTTAAAACGTTGCCTTCTTGAGTCTATATAATACTTTAGGCATTGTTTTGTTGAGTCGAATTAACTCTTTAATCATTGTCTTGATGAGTTATGTAACTTTTAAATCATTGTCTTGTTGTGTATAATTAACTCTTAAATCATTGTCTTGATGAGTTATGTAACTCTTAAATCATTGTCTTGTTGAGTCTAATTAACTATTTAATCATTGTCTTGTTGTGATAATTAACTCTTTAATCATTGTATTGTTGTGTATAATTAACTCTTAAATCATTGTCGTATTAAGTAAGTATAATTAACTCTTAAATCATTGTTTTTTTTAGTATAATTAACGCTTTAATCATTGTCTTGTTTAGTATAATTAACTTTTAAATCGTTGTCTTGTTTAGTACAATTAACTGTTAAATCATTGTCTTTTTTTTAGCATAATCAACTGTTAAATCATTGTCTTGTTGCGTCTAATTAACTCATAAATCATTGTTTTGTTGCGTCTAATTAACTCATTAATCGTCTCTTTAGTCCATATAACTCTTTAATCGTTGTCTTGTTGAGTTTCAGTAACTCTTACATCATTGCCTGGTTGAGTCTAATTAACTCTTAAATAATTGTCTTGGTAAGCCTAATTAACTCTTAAATCATTGTCTTGTTGAGTCAAAATAATTCATGGAAAATAATCTGCTGAAGGGCCTATTGTGAGCAAATGTGAGCTAAGCAATCGGTTGTCAACGAGTTTCCGAGTGTTGTTTTGTAGTCCCTCCATCTCCTACTTTGTGTCAACAGACATCGAACGAACATAATATACACCAATGTTTCCCTTGTGCTTGACGGTTTTGTCGTGGTCTTTGTAGCTTCAAGAATACTCACCTCTTCGTCAGTTTTAGAAACTCCATAATATGTATTGTAGCTTCAAGAATACTCACCTCTTCGTCAGTTTTAGAAACTCCATAATATGTATTGTAGCTTCAAGAATACTCACCTCTTCGTCAGTTTTAGAAACTCCATAATATGTATTGTAGCTTCAAGAATACTCACCTCTTCGTCAGTTTTAGAAACTCCATAATATGTATCGTTCTTCTCAAATAGCGAGGTGAGTTCTGTTTTCAGATCGCCTAGTTGCGCATAAATTGCACGTAATCCGAGGGATATTATGTTGTGATTATGTCATCAGGCATTTGGGACCCCCAATATAAATAAAGCATGTTCAATGCTCTAGGAGATAAGCACAGATATCAAATATAAAAAATAGTTTGCATCTATGCGAGGTCGCGAGTATAGCTGCAGAAAACATTAAATATATCCCAAAATGGCAGTGAGCAGCTAGAACAGAAGTAAGGTTCAGTGCTCTTAAGCTATGTACTTGCATCTCTTAATCATATAACTACAGTGTTAATATTCATTGGCATGCCAGCTACTGTGAACTCTTCCCCCATTATAAACGCAGATGACATTAAGTTTGCAGATTGCTTTTCAATAATAGCACTCGTCTCTAATTAAGCAGATTACTTTTAGTACGCAGGTTAAGCGAACATTATTATGTTGCTGTGTTTGCGAAAGGAAAATTCTAGAAAAGTCGTTTCGTACGAAACATCTTATCTGGATATAGTGATAGGGCTTTTTAGAAAGAACTGTCTCAGTATTGTGTATGTGATCGTCAGCATTTCCTATTCGGAGACGTAATAAACCACGTACTTTTCACAATTCACAAGTCGCCACGGTGTTTTCATATTTCCATCAAGCAGGACAACGGAGATCACGGCCAACAGACCGCCAAATGGTAGTGTCATGGTGCTTCCACCATGGAAGTTCTCCCCACAGGCACTTTTCTCTCGCAAGAAAAAGCCCCATCAGAAACAACAGGAAGCCAGTGTTGAGGAGTACAGTGATCTAGCATCCAGTAGAAAAGCTCGTCCAGAGAAGCAACAGAAAGACAAATTTCAGTTCCGCCGATGGCATCCTGGGAAGAGAAAGCGCAGTCCGATCATACGCCAGCAATGTCGTGGTCCGGAGGTGAACTCTAGTCATGGTGCCGACTCCACTTCTCCGAACTATGGTTCGCCCTCCTTCGATTGTGAAACTTGCACAGCGAGCAATGAGTATGACGACATACACAGGATCGTGGACTACGAGAACTCCCTCTCAAACACTGACTTTGATACCTCAGTTTCCGCTGCCAACGACACAGATGTTTTCCTAGGCTCGTCCAAGCCTAACTTGTATAGCCAGTTGGAAGTGAACCCTTTAGAGATGTATCTGCAGTCTCGTCATGAGCGCGCGATGGTTCGGTTGTGTGCTCTGTTGTGGGTGCTGAAGCTGGAGGAAGACCGCGCCCAGAGACGATCTGGAACCGGTAGCGGTTGGGATGAGGAAGAGGATGAAGATGAGACTACTTATCAGCATTACCGGCAACGTTTTTACGATAACTCTGATAGACATAGTGCTATGGACACAGAGAGTTCTCCCATGACTTCTCCTAGACGATTTCACAGTCGTCCATTTCAGGTTGTTGCAGTGCTGTCTACTGTATGTTTGTGTTCTGGTGCGGTGTGATGTATGTTTGTGTTCTGGTGCTGTCTACTGTATGTTTGTGTTCTGGTGCGGTGTGATGTATGTTTGTGTTCTGGTGCTGTCTACTGTATGTTTGTGTTCTGGTGCGGTGTGATGTATGTTTGTGTTCTGGTGCTGTCTACTGTATGTTTGTGTTCTGGTGCTGTCTACTGTATGTTTGTGTTCTGGTGCTGTCTACTGTATGTTTGTGTTCTGGTGCTGTCTACTGTATGTTTGTGTTCTGGTGCTGTCTACTGTATGTTTGTGTTCTGGTGCTGTCTACTGTATGTTTGTGTTCTGGTGCTGTCTACTGTATGTTTGTGTTCTGGTGCTGTCTACTGTATGTTTGTGTTCTGGTGCTGTCTACTGTATGTTTGTGTTCTGGTGATGTGTGATGTATGTTTGTGTTCTGGTGCTGTCTACTGTATGTTTGTGTTCTGGTGCGGTGTGTTGTATGTTTGTGTTCTGGTGCTGTCTACTGTATGTTTGTGTTCTGGTGCGATGTGCTGTATGTTTGTGTTCTGGTGCTGTGTGCTGTATGTTTGTGTTCTGGTGCTGTCTACTGTATGTTTGTGTTCTGGTGCTGTGTGCTGTATGTTTGTGTTCTGGTGCTGTCTACTGTATGTTTGTGTTCTGGTGCTGTCTACTGTATGTTTGTGTTCTGGTGCTGTCTACTGTATGTTTGTGTTCTGGTGCTGTCTACTGTATGTTTGTGTTCTGGTGCTGTCTACTGTATGTTTGTGTTCTGGTGCTGTGTGCTGTATGTTTGTGTTCTGGTGATGTGTGCTGTATGTTTGTGTTCTGGTGCTGTGTGATGTATGTTTGTGTTCTGGTGCTGTGTGATGTATGTTTGTGCTCTGGTGCTGTGTGCTGTACGTTTGTGTTCTGGTGCGATGTATTGTACGTTTATGTTCTGGTGCGTTGGCCTGTATGTTTATTCTGGTGCGATGTGATGTGTGTTTCTTCTGATTAGGTGTGTTGTGTAATTGTTCCGGTGCGGTGTGCTGTGTTTTGTTCCGGCGCGGTTTTCTGTGTTTTGCTCTGGCGCGGCGTGCTGTGCATTTGTTCTGGTACGGTGTGCTGTGTAATTGTTCTGGGGCGAAGTGTTATGTATTTGTTCTGGTACGGTGTGCTGTGCATTTGTTCTGGTACGGTGTGCTGTGTATTTGTTCTGGTACGGTGTACTGTGTATTTGTTCTGGTACGGTGTGCTGTGTATTTGTTCTGGTACGGTGTGCTGTATATTTGTTCTGGTGCGATGTACTATGTTTTGTTCTGGTGCGGTGTGATGTATGTTTGTGTTCTGGTGCTGTCTACTGTATGTTTGTGTTCTGGTGCTGTCTACTGTATGTTTGTGTTCTGGTGCTGTCTACTGTATGTTTGTGTTCTGGTGCTGTCTACTGTATGTTTGTGTTCTGGTGCTGTCTACTGTATGTTTGTGTTCTGGTGCTGTCTACTGTATGTTTGTGTTCTGGTGCTGTCTACTGTATGTTTGTGTTCTGGTGCTGTCTACTGTATGTTTGTGTTCTGGTGCTGTCTACTGTATGTTTGTGTTCTGGTGATGTGTGATGTATGTTTGTGTTCTGGTGCTGTCTACTGTATGTTTGTGTTCTGGTGCGGTGTGTTGTATGTTTGTGTTCTGGTGCTGTCTACTGTATGTTTGTGTTCTGGTGCGATGTGCTGTATGTTTGTGTTCTGGTGCTGTGTGCTGTATGTTTGTGTTCTGGTGCTGTCTACTGTATGTTTGTGTTCTGGTGCTGTGTGCTGTATGTTTGTGTTCTGGTGCTGTCTACTGTATGTTTGTGTTCTGGTGCTGTCTACTGTATGTTTGTGTTCTGGTGCTGTCTACTGTATGTTTGTGTTCTGGTGCTGTCTACTGTATGTTTGTGTTCTGGTGCTGTCTACTGTATGTTTGTGTTCTGGTGCTGTGTGCTGTATGTTTGTGTTCTGGTGATGTGTGCTGTATGTTTGTGTTCTGGTGCTGTGTGATGTATGTTTGTGTTCTGGTGCTGTGTGATGTATGTTTGTGCTCTGGTGCTGTGTGCTGTACGTTTGTGTTCTGGTGCGATGTATTGTACGTTTATGTTCTGGTGCGTTGGCCTGTATGTTTATTCTGGTGCGATGTGATGTGTGTTTCTTCTGATTAGGTGTGTTGTGTAATTGTTCCGGTGCGGTGTGCTGTGTTTTGTTCCGGCGCGGTTTTCTGTGTTTTGCTCTGGCGCGGCGTGCTGTGCATTTGTTCTGGTACGGTGTGCTGTGTAATTGTTCTGGGGCGAAGTGTTATGTATTTGTTCTGGTACGGTGTGCTGTGCATTTGTTCTGGTACGGTGTGCTGTGTATTTGTTCTGGTACGGTGTACTGTGTATTTGTTCTGGTACGGTGTGCTGTGTATTTGTTCTGGTACGGTGTGCTGTATATTTGTTCTGGTGCGATGTACTATGTTTTGTTCTGGTGCGATGTGCTGTCTATTTGTTCTGGTGCGGTGTGCTGTGTATTTGTTCTGGTGAGATGTGCTGTGTTTTGTTCTTGTACGGTGTGCTCTGCGGCCTGTTTGTTCTCGTACATTGTGATTTATGTTTGTTCTGGTGCGGTGTTATGTGTGTTAATTTTAGTGTGATTTGTGGTGTGTTTGTTCTCGTACAGTGTGATTTATGTTTGTTCTGGTACGGTGTTATGTGTGTTTGTTTTAGTGTGGTGTGTTTGTTCTCGTACAGTGTGATTTATGTTTGTTCTGTTCTACTGTACTGCGTGTTTGTTCTGGTGTACTGTACTGCATGTTTGTTCTGGTGTACTGTACTGCATGTTTGTTCTGGTGTACTGTACTTCATATTTCTTCTGGTGTGCTGTGCTGCATGTTTGTTCGGGTGTACTGTACAGCGTGTTTGTTCTGGTGTGCTGAACTGCATGTTTGTTCTGGTGTGCTGTACTGCATGTTTGTTCTAGTGTGCTGTACTGCATGTTTGTTCTGATGTGCTGTACTGCATGTTTGTTCGGGTGTACTGTTCTGCACGTTTGTTCTGGTGCACTGTACTGCATGTTTGTTCTGGTGTGCTGTACTGCTTGTTTGTTCTGGTGTGCTGTGCTGCATGTTTGTTCTGGTGTACTGTACTGCATGTTTGTTCTGGTGTACTGTACTGCATGTTTGTTCTGGTTTGCTGTACTGCCTGTTTGTTCTGGTGTGCTGTACTGCCTGTTTGTTCTGGTGTACTCTACTGTCTGTTTATTGTGGTGTACTGTACTGCCTGTTTGTTCTGGTGTACTGTACTGCATGTTTGTACTGGCGTACTGTACTTCATGTTTCTTCTGGTGTACTGTACTGCATGTTTGTTCTGTTGTGCTGTGCTGCATGTTTGTTCTGATGTGCTGTACTGCATGTTTGTTCTGGTGTACTGTACTGCATGTTTGTTCCGGTTTGCTGTACTGCATGTTTGTTCTGGTGTACTGTGCTGCCTGTTTGTTCTGGTGTGCTGTACTGCCTGTTTGTTCTGGTGTACTGTGCTGCCTGTTCGTTCTGATGTACTGTATTGCATGTTTGTTCTGGTGTGCTGTACTGCATGTTTGTTCTGGTGTACTGTACTTCATGTTTGTTCTGGTGCACTGTACTGCACGTTTGTTCTGGTGTACTGTACTGCATGTTTGTTCTTGTGTGCTGTACTGCATGTTTGTTCCGGTGTGCTGTATGTTTGTTCTGGTATGCTGTACTGCATGTTTGTTCTGGTGTGCTGTACTGCCTGTATGTTCTAGTGTGTTGGGCTGCATGTTTGTTCTGGTGCGGTGTTATGTGTGTTTGTTTTAGTGTGGTGTGTGATGTGTTTGTTCTGGTTCGGTGTTATGTGTGTTTGTTTTAGTGCGGCATGTTGTATGTTTGTTCCGGGGCGGTGTTATGTGTGTTTGTTTTAGTGTGGTGTGCTGTGTGTTTGTTCTTGTGCCGTATTATGTGTGTTTGTTCTGGTGCGATGTGTTGTGTTTTGTTCTGGTACGGTGTGATGTGTATTTATTCTTGTACGGTGTGCTGTATAATGTTCTGGTGCGATGTGTTGTGTTTTGTTCTGGTACGGTGTGCTATGTATTTGTTCCGGTGCGATGTGTTGTGTTTTGTTCTGGTGCGATGTGTTGTGTATTTGTTCTGGTGCCATGTGCTGTGTTTTGTTCTGGTACGGTGTGCTGTGTTTTGTTCTGGTGCGATGTACTGTGTTTTGTTCTGGTGCGATGTACTGTGTATTTGTTCCTGTACAGTGTGATGTGTATTTGTTCTGGTGCGATGTGTTGTGTATTTGTTCTGGTGCCATGTGCTGTGTTTTGTTCTGGTACGGTGTGTTGTGTTTTGTTTTGGTACGGTGTGCTGTGTTTTATTCTGTCACGGTGTGCTATGTATTTGTTCCGGTGCGATGTGCTGTGTTTTGTTCTGGTACGGTGTGCTGTGTTTTGTTCTGGTGCGATGTGTTGTGTATTTGTTCTGGTGCCATGTGCTGTGTTTTGTTCTGGTACGGTGTGCTGTGTTTTGTTCTGGTACGGTGTGCTGTGTTTTGTTCTGGTGCGATGTACTGTGTATTTGTTCTTGTACGGTGTGCTGTGTATTTGTTCTGGTACGGTGTGCTGTGTTTTGTTCTAATGCGGTGTGCTGTGTTTTGTTCTGGTACAGTGTGATTTATGTTTGTTCTGGGGCGGTGTCATGTGTGTTTGTTTTAGTGTTGTATGTTGTATATTTGTTCTGGTGCGGTGTGCTGCGTGTTTGTTACAGTGCGGTGTTCTGTGTGTTTATTCTGGTGCGGTGTGCTGCGTGTTTGTTCTAGTTTTAGTAGCATCATTCATTTGTATTGTTCTTAAACACGATGATCGTGTTCACTTGCCAGTGTCCATGTCTATAATCAATCTTGAGTTACATTTGATGACTTCCTATGTTTGTGTACCTATTCCTTCAACCAGTGTTTGCGCCCTTCATATCCCCCATCAGTTCATTACTTTGTAGGCCACTAGCTTGGTATTAACGTGAACATGAGTTCTAGCCCCGGTCTACGTTCTCCAGTCGACCAAGCTAGAAATAGAGTGGATACCTCGCTCCTCATAGAATCGGGGAACAGCGAGGAAGAAATCCTCACCTCCAAATGTAGATCTGGCTTGGCGAAGTTTGTTACTTCACTTCTAAGAGACATTTTATGTTCATGGAACATTTCGTTGTTGTTATGAAGCTCCGTTAAAGTTCATCATCATCACATATTCTATTGACTCTACATCACTCTATTGACGATTCACACTAACATAACACATAACTCACAACTCACATAAACATCACTCTATTGACGATTCACACTAACATAAACATAACACACAACTCACATAAACATCACTCTATGGACGATTCACACTAACATAAACATAACACATAACTCACATAAACATCACTCTATTGACGATTTGTTGTCATCTATTCCTACTGATTTTTGCTTCCTTTCTTTAACCAGAGTTCAGTATCCCATCGTTGTCAGTTTTTACCGAATATTTATTTAAAAAAAAAAAAACGAAGGGATTGTTTTAAAAAGTTAGAAACGGAGTAAAAAAAACATTGTTTTAATATAAAAAAGCGTGGCATTAAGCGGATATAACCAGCCTGGTTGGAGTTTGGCTGATAGTTGTACAAGAATAATCCATGGATATACACAATCTTCTGCTGAGTCGATTTTATTTGTGGGATATGTCTCTCAGTCTACTTCCATCTCTCACTCACCCCAACATTTGGTTTATTTATTTATCATTTATTTGTCGCTAGTGTTTCCTATCCAATCAGAATGGAGAAGTCTTAGTTGTAGATATTCTACTGTTTTGCATTTATAAGTTTATGTTTTTCATTTCTGCGTTAGCTATTTATGTTCCTTTTACGGCTGATTGTAGCAGTTTTATTGAGAATATTATAGAGTTGTCTTTGTGTTCTTTGTTATAATATGTTTACTGTTCTGCTCTAGTTTGTGTCCTTGTTAATTAGAATAGCGTTACTATGTGACATGTTTGTAAATATTATGAGTGCTGCGTATCTCGTTTATATTCGATTTCACCTGTTATTTTCGTCCTCTTGTCTCCTTCATTTCTCTCACCCCTTCTCTCATTTCTCTCTCTCATTTTTCTCACCCCCTCTCACTCTCATTTCTCTCACCTCTTCTCTCTCGCTCTCATTTCTCTCGCCCATCTCCCTCTCTCTTTCATTTCTCTCACCCCTTCTCTCTCTTTCATTTCTCTCATCCCTTCTCTCTCACTCTCATTTTTCCACCCCTTCTCTATCTCTCTCTCTCACACACACACATTTCTCTCGCCCCTTCTCCCTCTATCTCTCTCATTTTTCTCACCCCTTCTCTCTCACTCTCATTTTTCTCACCCTTCTCTCTCTCGCTATCATTTCTCTCGCCCCTTCTCCCTCTATCTCTCTCATTTCTCTCACCCCTTCTCTCTCTTTCATTTCTCTCATCCCTTCTCTCTCACTCTCATTTTTTCCACCCCTTCTCTATCTCTCTCTCTCACACACACACATTTCTCTCGCCCCTTCTCCCTCTATCTCTCTCATTTTTCTCACCCCTTCTCTCTCTCTCTCATTTTTCTCACCCTTCTCTCTCTCTTATTTTTCTCACCCTTCTCTCTCTTCCTGTCTTATTTCTCTCATCCCTTCTCTTTCACTCTCATTTTTCTCACCCCTTCTCTCTTTCTCTCATTTTTCTCACCCCTTCTCTCTCTCTCTCATTTTTCTCACCCTTCTCTCTCTCTTATTTTTCTCACCCTTCTCTCTCTTCCTGTCTTATTTCTCTCATCCCTTCTCTTTCACTCTTATTTTTCTCAACCCTTCTCTTTCACTCTCATTTTTCTCACCCCTTCTCTCTTTCTCTATCTCTTTTTTCTCACCCCTTCTATCTCTCTCTCTCATTTCACCCCCTTGTCTCTCTCATTTATCTCACCCCTTATCCCTCTCTCTGTCATTTTTCTCACCCCTTTTCTCTCTCATTTTTCTCACCCCTTCTTTCTCTCTCTCATTTTTCTCACCCCTTCTTTCTCTCTCTCATTTTTCTCACCCCTTCACTCTCATTTTTCTCACCCCTTCTCTCTCACTCTCATTTTTCTCACACCTTCTCTCCCTCTCTTATTTCTCTCACCCCTTCTCTCTCTCATTTCTCTCACCCCTTTTCTTTCTCATTTTTCTCACCCGTTCTCTCTCACTCACTTTTTTCTCACCCCTTCTCTCTCTCTCTCTCTCATTTTTCTCACCCTTCTCTCTCTCTCATTTTTCTCACCCCTTCTCTCTCTCTCTCTCATTTTTCTCACCCCTTCACTCTCTCTCTCTCATTTTTCTCACCCCCTTCTCTCTCATTTTTCTCACCCCCTTGTCTCTCTCTCTCATTTTTCTCACGCCTTCACTCTCTCTCTCTCTCATTTTTCTCACCCCCTTCACTCTTTCTCTCTCATTTTTCTCACCCCTTCTCTCTCTCTCTCTCATTTTTCTCACCCCTTCTTTCTCTCTCTCCCTCTCAATTTTCACACCCCTTCTTTCTCACTCTCATCTTTCTCATCCCCTTCTCTCTCTCTCTCTCATTTTTCTCACCCCTTCTTTCTCTCTCTCTCTCTCTCTCAATTTTCACACCCCTTCTTTCTCACTCTCATTTTTCTCACACATTCTCTCTCTCTCATTTTTCTCACCCCTTCTCTCTCTCTCATTTCTCTCACCCGTTCTCTCTCACTCATTTTTCTCACCCCTTCTATCTCTCTATCTCTCTCTCTCTCTCTCATTTTTCTCACCCCCTTCTCTCTCTCACTCATTTTACTCACCTTTTCTCTCTCTCTCTCTCTCTCTCATTTCTCTCGCCCCTTATCTCTCGCCCCTTATCTCTCTCACCAATTTCTCTCGCCCCTTCTCTCTCTCTCTCTCATTTTTTCGCCCCTTTTCTCTCTCTCTCTCTAATTACTCTCGCCTCTTCTCTCTCTCTCTCTCATTTTTCTCGCCCCTTCTCTCTCTTATTTCTCTCGTCTCTTCTCTTTCTCTCTAAATTTCTCTCGTCCCTTCTCTCTGTCTCTCATGTCTCGCGCCCCTTCTCTCTCTCTTAATTACGCTCTCCCTTTCTCTCTCTCACGCTTTTCTCGCCCCTTCTCTCTCTCTCTTATTTCTCTCATCTCTTCTCTCTCACTCACTCTCTAAATTTTCTCACCCCTTCTGTCTCTCTATTTATGTCGCCCTTTTTTTTTCTCTCTCTCTCTCTAATTACTATCGCTCCTTCTCTCTCTCTCTCTCTCTCATTTTTCGCGCCCCTTCTCTCTCTTATTTCTCTCCTCTCTTCTCTCTCTCACTAATTTCTGTCGCCCCTTCCCTCTCTCTCGTTTTTCTCGCGTCTTCTCACTCTTATTTCTCTCGTCTCTTCTCTCTCTCACTAATTTCTCTCTCTCTCTCTCTCTCATTTTTCTCGCCCCTTCTCTCTCTTATTTCTCTCGTCATTTCTCTTTCTCTCTAAATTTTCTCTTCCCTTCTCTCTCTCATTTCTATCGCCTCATCTCTCTCTCTAATTACTCTCGCTCCTTCTCTCTCTCTTTTCTCTCTTCCCTTCTCTCTCTCATTTCTCCCGCCCCATCTCTCTCTCTCTCTAATTACTCTCTCTCTTCTCTCGCCCGTTCTCTCCATTCTCATTTCTCTCGTCCCTGATCTCTCTTTAATTTCTCTCACCCCTTGTCTCTCTCTCATTTCTCACGACCCTTCTCTCTCATTTCTCTCAATCCCCCCACCACCTTTTCTCTCTCTCTCTCTCACTCTGTCTATCTATACACACGCACTTATACTTTCATGCACGCACATTCGTCCTGCCATATACAAACACATGCAACCTAACTAGAGAATATACAAAAACATGTTATGCTCACATATCTTTGTGTTTTCGCTATATGTCTATTCATCTATCAGTCTAATGTCAACCAGACTTTTCTCGCTTTCTCTCTCTCTCTCTCTTTCTTTACCTCTATCTCCCTTTCTCACTCACTCTCTTTCCTCTTACAGGGCGCACATTTGTTACTTAACAAGCCTATTAATCTCTAACAAATACGTGTTCTCACATACATCTGACCTCTCTCACTCTATATCTACTCCTCATGTGTATGTGAATTGTTATTGCACGCACACACACGCAGACAGTCTCATCTGCATTTTTTTTTTATCACCACCATCATGTGTCGAAATGTTGATGACCGTGGTCTGTGCTTGTCTTCCCCAGTTATACGACAAGATCAATACTCGACCAGTTAGTCCTGCACGCAGGCCAGCTTCTGATGCCGTCCACAGAGCCAGCGAGGTAACCAACATATATATCTCTCTCTCTCCGCTTGTTTTCACAATCATTCTTGCCTAACAACATCATTACCGTATGCTAATTTCTAATTGGTACTAAATCAGCTTTACACAAAATGAAAACAGCCAGAAACAAGCCAGTATCACAGCTGCTTGCTCTAATCTCAATGTAGTATTTTAGTTCTAACCATTGAAATGTTGCTACATGCATCAATGAAGATGTCACGGGGAAACTACATCCCACTCAATCTTGAGATTGATATTTTAGTGGAGTGGTTCCAAATTGTGACACTGAATACAAATATGAACATTCTA
Source organism: Megaustenia siamemsis (assembly GCA_032433765.1). NCBI lineage: Eukaryota > Metazoa > Mollusca > Gastropoda > Stylommatophora > Ariophantidae > Megaustenia > Megaustenia siamemsis. Next base: position 42,998,210 of record JAVIAB010000108.1, on the reverse strand, counting down.
AAGCAGTTAATCGATAGCTCAGTGGTTAGTGAACTGGACTACAAAGGACAAGGGGTAGGGTTCGATCTCAACAGACGGCTTCCGGGTTCACCCAGCCTTAAATGGGTACCGGATTTATTTCTGGGAAAGTAAAGCAGCAGGGGCGTAATACCGACCACATTACCCCAAAAATCATGTGCCTAAGGTCTGTAAAATATATGGTCACTAACACCATATTTCCCTATACGCCACTTGGCGTGACGGGGGTACTTTACTTAAAGCAGTTAATTGTTATGCTATTGATGTTTTAGTCTGATAACTTTTATCAGAATAAATATTTCAAAATTTGACAAATTCTATCCATTCTTGTGTGAAATAACAGAAATAGAATCACAAATATTGCACAAATTTAAGTTATAGCATCTCTTATGATCATTTCTAGTGTACTTAAGCAGAAGTTTACTCAAGTCTTGTTTCAGAACTGAGAAAATTGACCAAGACTGCTAAAATATCTTCAACAAACAGCTGGACAATATTAAAAGACAGGGATATATGATACAGTAAACCAGACCTGAGGAAATATCAATGGACGAATCCTGGTTAATAAGAGCAATAAGAATAATCAGCAAATGGTAATATTACTGGCAGTATAACACGAGTTGGTGTAGAATGTGAGGGATGCCGTTAGCAACCAGAAAACATATTATGAGGATATCATGGAGGGTAGCAACTGAGAAACAAGATTATGGGAGGGAATCAGGGATTGACAAATATCAAGTGAAAAGCATTTGAGTTAGGCACACATAGATACGTAGAGAACAGTGGTACAGTTGTACTTTTGGAATGGAAAGTGGCATTGGTAGAGGGAACAGTGGTACAGTTGTACTCTTGGAATGTAAAGTGGCATTGCTAGGGAACAGTAGTACAATTGTACTCTTGTAATGGAATGTAGCAGAATTAGTGCATATTTGGAATGGAAAGAGAAAAATTGTACCCCTCTGGTTGCTGAAATATCGTAGCTAGAATGAAGGATAAAATAAAATCAATCACAAACACAGAAAAGAGGAAGGGGGTGGGGGATAGGAGCTGACTGTTGCGTTCTTTTGCTTTCTTACTTGCGTCGGTAATCTGGTGGCGTCCTAAGGGCAACAACCAGTAAATGTACACTAGGAATAGGAACCGTGTATTCTTTTATAGTGCTACCGTTTTACTTGTTGTTTCCCTTTGTATTTTTTCTTGTAGTTGGTATTAGTGGTGCCCCATCTTTTAATAAATTTGCTTATTTCCTTACCGTCAAAGACCAAAGATCCCAACTTCCAAATTAACAAAACTAACTTCTATACAATTAAACAAAGATATTCATCTGACATCTACAATTAACATATCCACGTTTCTTGCAAATCTTAAGTTAACTCTCTTTACTCCACCCTTCCAACAAAACATTTTCTTAAAACAATGGTTTACCTTGTGACACTAATGTTATTTAACTCTTTATTGTCTTGTCCAAACAGGTTCTCCGACTGCTTCAGTCTAGCTCTTCCGGGCCACAATGTAATGAGGTTGCAGAGCTGAAAAGACTGTTAACATCACCCAATATGAAGGTCAGTTGATCTAGTACTGTTGTCGCTATGTTGTCACTGTGTGCGTATAGTGTGCTCTCTAGTTTCCCTGCCCAGGATGACTCTACAAAGAGAAATAAACGCAGGCAAAGGAGGCAATATGCGTTGAGTTACGCAGGTTCGAGCGTTGCGACTATTGTCCTCCACATTGGCACAAATGAGGGGCACCGTCTGTGGTGCAAGAAACAAAGCAGGGATATCGACTGTGGTACAAGGAACAAAGCAGGGACATCAACTGTGGTGCAAGAAACAAAGCAGGGATATCGACTGTGATACAAGAAACAAATCAGGGATATCTACTGTGGTGCAAGAAACAAATCAGCGATATCGTCTGTGGTGCAAGAAACAAATCAGCGATATCGTCTGTGGTGCAAGAAACAAATCAGCGATATCGTCTGTGGTGCAAGAAACAAATCAGCGATATCGTCTGTGGTGCAAGAAACAAATCAGGGACATCGTATGTGGTGCAAGAAACAAATCAGGGATATCGTCTGTGGTGCAAGAAACAAATCAGCGATATCGTCTGTGGTGCAAGAAACAAATCAGCGATATCGTCTGTGGTGCAAGAAACAAATCAGCGATATCGTATGTGGTGCAAGAAACAAATCAGGGATATCGTCTGTGGTGCAAGAAACAAATCAGCGATATCGTCTGTGGTGCAAGAAACAAATCAGCGATATCGTCTGTGGTGCAAGAAACAAATCAGCGATATCGTCTGTGGTGCAAGAAACAAATCAGGGATATCTACTGTGGTGCAAGAAACAAATCAGGGATATCTACTGTGGTGCAAGAAACAAATCAGGGATATCTACTGTGGTGCAAGAAACAAATCAGGGATATCTACTGTGGTGCAAGAAACAAATCAGGGATATCTACTGTGGTGCAAGAAACAAATCAGGGATATCTACTGTGGTGCAAGAAACAAATCAGGGATATCTACTGTGGTGCAAGAAACAAATCAGGGATATCTTCTGTGGTACAAGAAACAAATCAGGGATATCTACTGTGGTGCAAGAAACAAATCAGGGATATCTACTGTGGTACAAGAAACAAATCAGGGATATCTACTGTGGTACAAGAAACAAATCAGGGATATCTACTGTGGTACAAGAAACAAATCAGGGATATCTACTGTGGTACAAGAAACAAATCAGGGATATCTACTGTGGTACAAGAAACAAATCAGGGATATCTACTGTGGTGCAAGAAACAAATCAGGGATATCTTCTGTGGTACAAGAAACAAATCAGGGACATCGTATGTGGTGCAGGAAACAAATCAGGGACATCATATGTGGTGCAAGAAACAAATCAGGGAGGTGGTCAAATGTGGTGCAAGAATTACCGATATCGTTAATGAGTTCCTCAGTCTCGAAGAAGACCACAGCAGACTGGCCGCTTTCAAGCTGGACATCAAGAATTGAGGGATAAACATCGCGGATCTGAAACAGAAAGTCAACAATTCAGGAGTAGATTTGACCGGGTAGGTCTCAGGTATATCTTTCAACGTACGCAGACGTTGTAGTCCTTCACATCAACTATTTCAAAATCTCGGCTTACGCCATAGAAACACAGCTTCAATACAAGTCTGGAGATCAGACGTTCTTCATTACGGTACTACTATTTCACGGGACTGCATGCCCAGTGCAGTCGAAGCGACGTCCGAGTCAGAGATTTTATTTTAATTACTCCTCATCCGGCAGCCGCGATAGCTTAGTGGTTAGTGAACTTGACTACTAAGGACAAGAGGTCGAGTTCGATCCTGATTAGCGGCTTCCAGGTTCACCCTTAGAAGGGTACCTGATTTTTTTCTGGGAAAGTAAAGCGGCACGGGCGTAATACCAACCACATTACCCAAAAATCATGGTCACTAACACCATATTCCTTATACGCCACTTTGTGTGACGGGGCTCTTTAATTGTTTTCGCTCCATATCCTACCTCTTTGTTTCCTTTAGAAGAAAATACTTGTTGACGAAACCGGGATTATAACCCCCTCAGTCGTTCAATTTTAGGACGACAGTGGTCCGTCCCCGCTCTCCCTGGAAGTGATTACTGCTATTGCATGTGCGCATATTTGTTTTGTTCGCGCCATTACATATATGTATGTATATGTTTGGAGGTACAAAAGTACTTCCTTTACATATATGTGTATGTTTGGAGTTGATGTACTCGACTGTATATGTTGTATGTTTGGAGTTGATGTACTCGACTGTATATGTTGTATGTTTGGAGTTGATGTACTCGACTTTATTTGTGTACGTATCAGCGGCGGACGGTGGGTTCGAAACTTGAAGAGGCCAGCGCGTGATAAGTGGTCGCATTTCGTGTATTACAAGCACATACTCTACTAGTACACTTACATTAGCCTATAACTTGTTTAACAAATTCACTTGTTGATCCTTTTTCCTTGCAGCAAAATATACTTCCCTTCGTTATCCCGCCAGACAGCCATGTGTAGTGATTGTACCTATCTATCTATCTTTTGACCTTTCGAGCCGTAGCCGGCTCATAGAGCATAGACCCAGATACTCTTTCTCTTATCTAAATATTTATTCTAGCAGTTTTCAATCCTTGTAAAGATCTTTAATCAAATATCGCCATTTGTCTCTGTTCTGTGCAAGCAACTCTATCTCTTTGAGGGAGCCGAGTCCTGCTGCTCTTGCCTCTGCGATCAATGTTCTTCGCAGTATCTCTCTGGATCGACCTTTTTTTTCCTCTTGCCTGTTGTTTCCCACATGAGGGCTTGCTTTGTTATTCGGTTATTATCTCTCCTCATCAAATGTCCAACATATGACTATCGTCTTTTTTTTTATTATTGAAGATATTAGTGGTTGATTGGCGATTTCTCTAATTTCCTCGTTTGTTTTGAAAAAGATCTAAGAATAATAAAGAACATGTACTTGCAACAAACAGCGGCCATAACAAGTGGAAACCAATTGGGAATGTTTCAACAAATAAAACAGGGTGCTAGACAAGGTTGTGTGCAGTCACCAGATTTGTTTAATATTTATAGTGAAATTATTTTAAGATCCATAAGGGACATGCCTGGAATAACAATTGGAGGTCATAATATAAATAATCTATGGTATGCTGATGATACAGTCTTAATCGCTAAGAGTGAAAATGAGGTACAAGAAATGTTGGACATTATAGTGAAGGAAAGCAAAAATGAAGGACTCAGCCTTAATAGCAAAAAGACAGAGGTAATGGTAACAAAATAAAAAAAAGACATCACCTCAGTGCAAAATAAAGACAGGTGGAACAATATTAAAACAGGTAAATGAATTTAAATATTTGGGAACTTTGTTAACCTCAGACGGAAGATGTACAAAAGAGGTGAGATGCAGAATGACTCAGGCAAAAGCAGCTTTCCAAAAAATGAGGAAGATACTATGCAATCCATTTTTGACAATAGAAACAAGAAAAAAAGTTCTTAAATGTTATGTAGAGCCAGTATTAACATATGGATGCGAATCATGGACAATGTGACAACAGACAAGAAAATCACTGGAGTCTGTAGAAATGTGGTTTTACAGAAGAATTTTGATACCATGGACAGCTAATAAGAGTAATAAAGATGTTCTGAGAGAGGTCAAAGCAAAAAGAGAGCTAATTTCCAATATTAGGAAGAAACAATCATCATTTTGTGGCCATGTAATGAGAAGAGAACAACTGGAATATATTGTAAAAACTGGAAACATTGAGGGACGAAGAGATAGAGGGAAGAAAAAAGAAAAAAATAACAGACAGCTTAAGAGAATGGCTTGGCAGAAGGTCAACAACAGAAATGATAAATAGCTGCCGAAATCGAAAGTTGTGGAGAGACATGATCACCTACGCCAGCAGGCCGGTACTTGATGATGATGAAGTATATATATATATATGTATATCCCTTATATATATATATATATATATATATGTGTGTGTGTGTGTGTGTGTGTGTGTGTGTGTGTGTGTGTGTGTGTGCGCGCGCGTGCGTGTGTGCGTGCATGCGCGCGCATGTGTGTGTGTGAAATGCGCGGTGAATTATAGGAGCGATTTTTATTGTTTCCCTCCTGCCTTGCCTAACCTTATGTCTATCTATTGACATTTCGAGCCGTAGCCGGTCCATAGGGCGTAGACCCAAATACGCCTTCTCTTATTTAAGTGTTTATTCTAGCAGTTTTCAATCCTTGTAAAGATCTTTTATCAAATCTCGCCATTTGTCTCTGTTCTGTGCAATCAGCTCTATCTCATTGCGGGACTTATATACTTATAAACTTATATCACCATCATCATCAAGTGACGTCTCCGCAACGAAGGTTGGTTACCATGGATCGCCATTCCACTCTTTTTCTAGCTTTGATGGTACAAGTTGTCATTGATTGACTTCTCCATCTTTTAATGTTACTCGTCCATGTTAGTCTTGGTCTGCCTCTGCCTCTTTTACCTTGTATTTTCCCTTCCAATATTACTTTTAGTAGGCTGTTGTGTCTTTTAACGTGCCGCAAAAATATCATTTGTCTTGTCTTAATTGTATTTAGTAGTCCTCTTTTTATTTTTAGTTGTTTTAAAACTTCATCGTTTGTTTTCTTTTCTCTCTACCCAATTCCACCTATTCTTCTATAAATCCACATTTCAAAGGCTTCAATTTTCTGTTCTGGTTTCTTGTCTAATGTCCATGTTTCTGCACCATACAGGAATATTAAGAAAATGTAACATTTTGCTATTCTTAGTTTCAGCCCTACTGTTATTTGTTTTGTTGTTAATATATTTTTCATGACACTCATCATCATCATCATGTGCCTTACCGGTTGGCGTAGGTGATCATGTCCCTTCACAATCTTCTATCTACAGTGCATCGTATCAGTTTTGTTGTTGACTGTTTTCCATGCCATGACACCAAGCTATCCAGTATGTTCTCTCTTTGTCGTCCGCGATCTCTCTTCGTCGTCCGCGATCTCTTTTTCCTTTTATTTTGCCAGTTGTAACCAAGTATTCGTATTCCAACTTTCCCCTTCTCATGATGTGCCCAAAAAATGTTGATTGCTTCTTTCTGATGTTTTTTAAGAGCTCCCTTTTTGTGTTGGCCTCTTTGAGAACTTCCTCATTGGTCTTTTTAGCTGTCCAGGGAACTTTCAACATTCTTCTGAGAAATCCCATCTCTGTGGCCTCTAATCGTCTTTTCATTTGTTTTCACTACTGTCCATGATTCGCTTCCATAGGTCAGAATTGGTTCTATATAGCACCGATGAACTCTCTTTCTCATTTCTATTGACATAGATTTGTTGCATAAGATATTTTTCATTTTCTGAAATGCTATTTTGGCCTGAGCTATTCTACTTTTTATTTCTGTGGATCATCTCCCATCTCATGTTATTATTGTGCCCAAGTATGGCACTAAAAAACTTATATACGTAAAATATAATAAATAAACCGATAAATATCAGTAAGCCATCTGATTAGTTAAATTCACTGTTGCCATAGCTACGAGGAAGCAACTTCTGGACCTATAGTTTTCGTACACAATGCCAGGTCGATAGATGTCGCTGTACGGTTGAACTAGGTTTGATTTTCACATCGAGGAGTATCTATTAGTAACGTGTGGAAATACTTGAGCTTTATCGCGGCTGACTGAATACGGTGACTGCTTGTACACAGACATTTACATTGAACTCATAGAGCAGGAATGTGTTTGTGTTGGGCAGTCTGATCAAATAGAGGAATTGTGGCCTACGGTGCCTCCTGTGTGAATATCCTCCCCTGGTATATATAGATGCATTAATGTGCTTGTCTTTATCTGTTTGTGCATTTAAAGAAGTGCTAATGTGTATATTTATGGAGGTACTAATACCTCCGATGCGAGCTGTACTGACATTCTATAAGCCAACCCCACCGTCTAGCCTACTTTCTATCTGTGCACTTTCACCACCCCCTTTTCCACAAAAGCGAATGTCATTGTAACCTTCAGTAACATCGTTGCCGAGATCGTGGCCTATTTCCGCAGAGGATTTTTTTTTTTAAATAACAGAAAATAAATTCTGATTAAAGAAAGTCTGTATCTGTTTGTCTCTGCCTATATGTCTCTGACTGTATATCTATCTATCTATTTGTCTGTCTATCTATCCATACACACAAACACACTCTCACACACCCAACCACCCTTCCATCCACGCATCTCTCAATGTGTCTGCTATATTATATGTCAGTGTGTCTGCCTGTATGTGTCAGTACGTGTTATATCATCTCCTTATATCTCCCTGTGCAATTCCCATTCTATCTACTCTGTACATTCACTCAATCATCGCCCACCTCTTCTCACCTTTCCTTCTCTATTTATAACTCTGACGGATACACGTTTCTACAGTTATATGGAGAGCATATTTTGGAACATGTCTAGCTCCTGTTCTGTCTCCGTCACTCCGCACGAAGTGCAATGTGTGAGTGAGTGCCGGCAACGCGAACGAGGAAGAGACAGCTTGACAGCGTGTGAGAAGACGGCACCTGAAGTGGCGAGGGCGCAAATATTGTGAAAGCCGATGGCCCTATACAAACGTATAACGCCTATAGGTGTGTTTAAGTATATGCTCGTGTACTTATATCAACGTAATCGGTGGTTTTTGTGCGTGTGTCAAGACACTATATATCTGTCAATAAATATGCGTGGTTTCACAATATAACAAGATCTATATCATTCGGTTTGGAGTACGAACCCTTGTGCGAGGTGCAAATACGCACATTCAGAAAATACAGTAACTTGTAAGTAAATCTGCTCTTGTCACTAATCTAACACGATTATTTGTTATTTAGTTTATCTTTATGTATTACCTATGTAGGGCAGGAGAAAGGGTTAAATAGCTTTCATGTGTGTTGTCTTTGAAGGATTATTAACATCAAATGGCAGGACAAAGTAACCAACTCCAATGTCTTACAACGAGCCAAACTCCCATCCTTAAGCAAATATTGTATGGTGAACTTAGGGACCGAAAGAGATCAAATGACAGACTGAGATATATATGGATATGCACAGGGCTTCCATGGGTAAATTCTATATTAATTAAAGAAACTGGGAAGACCCGGCTGCAGGTCGTAGCACACGGAGAACAATCATAAAAACGGAACAGCAACTTTCGAGGCATTGCTGATAGCACATCCAGAAAACAAAAGGCGGTGGAGAAAGGAGACGAGTCCAGGCCATTGTTCTATCGGATCTGTCTATCCAATGTTGGCAGACTCAGCCACGAGAGAAGCTGTTTACCTAAAATAACCTTAGCATTAGATATATTTTACCAAACTATTGACATCATAATTGCTTGTTATCAACCGTCTGTCTAGACGTCAAAGGTCATGTATATATATACATTTATGCTCGTTCTGATATTAGTGAAAACTTCCTTCTCTCACTCTCCCTTTCTCTCTCTCTCTCTCTTTCTTTCTCTCTCTCTCTCTCTCTCTCTCTCGTACATATTTAAGACAGTACGTTGCAAGCCGCAGAAACTCAAATAAATTAATTAGTAAAGTATGAGCTCTCAGCAAGATAGCTGCGGTAGTTCTCGCATTTAAACCTGATTTCATTAATTTCCTCTTACACTCGAGGCGTGGCATAAAAATGAAGCAGATCTATGTCAGCCCTGACCTCTTCATAGACTCCAACCTCTTAGTTACAAACACATTCCAATCTTATTTACCCATTGAGAAAGTATTTGTGGATATAAGTCTGTGTCTCAATTATGTCTAGTGTCTTGACCTTCATCGTCAAACTGCCTAAAATCTATGTATCTTGCCCAATCTGTCCCCCACCCCCTCCCTACAGATTGTGATCGCTTACTACGAGTTCGCCTGTGTCCAACAAAAACATGTATGTGTGTGTGGTTGCAATACCCTATATAGAAGTCAAGGCCTACACTTAGTCTCCTCGACCACCGAGTTTTCTTCGTTCTATTCTCTGTCCCCTGTTATGCAAACTAAAAAGGGCGTATTTCATTTTACTGGCACTCATAACCAGTTTCTATATCCTCAAGACAACCAACTGGCGTAGATGATGATAACTCTCCAAATATTCAGTCTGACATAATTATGAACCCTAATATAGATTAAGACCGTGTATATGCTTTATACTTTAGTACTTTTGTCTTTTCTTTCCCTCCAGCTCATTCTACATATCCAACCAACTCAATGTACACGGCCCGACTTATCAAAGGCCTCCTTTTAACCTATTGTATAAAAAAAAAAAAAAAAAACATGGCTGATCTCAATGTACAGTGGGCGCGGTGTGCTAGCGCAGTGTCTCTTGGCGTGTGAATCAGTTCTTTACTTCGCCCAAGCAGGGCACCACCAGCAGAATATGGGGACCCATGACATCGTACAGTGCGTAGGTTGAAAATGTTTAGTGACTCGTAGCTGACTCTCTTAGCGACAGAATCAGTGAACCAAAATTGGTCAAGATGGTACTCCACATTCTCATGTTATCTTTGCAAACAAAGTAAGTATTGTTGTAGAGGTCGTAGTGGAACGGCAAATCCGGTGTTAAAAATGTTCCTTTGTCGGATGTATTGGGCCTGAAGACATAGATACCAGAGCATGCTGTAAACCACAGTAATCCCATCGAGCACGTTTTCCAGGTCGGACAGAGAAACAATCGTCAGGCGGTGGCAAACATCATACTACGCATTATACAAACGCGTGCTATTATTTTTAGCATTTCACAAATTATATAACAAATGGCATGGTTACAAGTTGTGTTACAGCTATCACATGTGTGACCTTAGCTGACAGGTGTGCTCTATTATTATTTTGGTTAAAAACGCGCTCGATTTGTAGAACTGAGGATTCTATTCTTGTCCAGGTTGAATTACATACTGTTACTGCTTACTCGTATGCTATTTGAGTTTACTTGATTTGTGATACGGTGTATATACTCTGATATTTAAATATTGTAGTCGTTTCCTGTAAATGCTTCTGGTTACTGGAGTCGAGAAACATAACAAGCTGGTCGTAAACCTGGGGATAGTACCACTCGTTGCTTAGGTGTGTGTCTTCATGGATCTCTCTAATATAAATAAATATTATAATTTTCTACAGATACTTTCTTTTGTCGTTTCAAGTCAGAGACACTGTACCCACTGTATGTTACCTACATCATCAGCTACAGGCTACATTCACTGCCGTAACAATTCAGCCCTCAGTGTGTTTCAACCTTGCAGAAAGTGCATGTCACATGATAATAATATAGATATTATTCTGCCTTATCCCCGGAGAAATCTGGCCTAATTGCCTCTCGAATAGATGCTTTATTAACGTTATTATTATTATAATTATCATGTTTTTTTCCTCGCCAACATTTTATCATTCTGTTATTTTGACACATTTTTAAGTGAATTCTACAATTCAAACATTTTTTGGTGGGTTCGAGTATATGTGTAATGTGATCTATATACATATAATCATTCTCCCGCTTTCTCAATGTGTGCAGTTTGTTCTCAAAATCTAGTGTCGTGAAAACTGCCACAAGTTATTATATTCAACCACCTCTCCCTGTCTCTAGAGTTAGGTTTAACTACATCTCCCTGTCTCTAGAGTTAGGTTTAACTACATCTCCCTGTCTCTAGAGTTAGGTTTAACCACATATCCCTGTCTCTAGAGTTAGGTTTAACTACATCTCCCTGTCTCTACAGTTAGGTTTAACTACATCTCCCTCTCTAGAGTTAGGTTTAACTATATCTCCCTGTCTCTAGAGTACATCTCTCTGTCTCTAGAATTATATTTAACCACATCCTTGTCTCTACAGTTATTATATTTAACCACATCTCTCTGTCTCTACAGTTATTATATTTAACCACATCTCCCTGTCTCTAGAGTTAGGTTTAACTATATCTCCCTGCCTCTAGAGTACATCTCTCTGTCTCTAGAATTATATTTAACCACATCTCCCTGTCTCTACAGTTATTATATTTAACCACATCTCTCTGTCTCTAGAGTTAGGTTTAACTACATCTCCCTGTCTCTAGAATTATATTTAACCACATCTTTCTGTCTCTACATTTATTATGTGTAACCACATCTCTCTGTCTCTACAGTTATTTATCATGTTTTGCTGATGATCTTTTGCCTTGCATTTTGCTTAGATTGTCTGGTATGTTTCCTTATTTTGTTTGCTCCTGTCTTTTTCCCCCTTGATTATTATAGTTGTAATAACATGTTCTCACTCCTCGGCCACAGAATGTGTTGCTGGTTTAAACAGTGTATTCCCCAGGCCTCGTTTAGAAAACCCTCGTTGTCGTTGGCCATAGTATTCTCAATATTATTTTTGTAAACTTCTTTTCTATGCGTGCTGGGGTTATGGTTATGGTAGGCCCCGGTGTCACTGCAAACGAATTAAAATCCATAATTGCTCAACCGCCGGTGCCAGTAGAATCATCCAAATTACTATCTAATCTCCCAAACAAGGAAAGATAGCTGTAGTCCCCATCATAGCAGTCTCAGCACACGCCAAAAGACATAAGGCGAAACCGCACAGAAAGTGAACACAGACATCTGTTCTCCATCATACGATATCATCATTCATGGTAAATAATCGGAATATCGAAACACGATCAAAACAGATGAAACGCACAACTCACTGTGAGCATAGAGCACTTAACTCAGTAGCTCATGCAACAAGCCATACTTAATATGTGTCCAATTGTCCAGGATTCACTTTCATATGTTTGATTTAGTTCAACTTAGCACTGAATTTAGAAACAAACTTCAATTTTCACAAATGGGTTACGTTTTAACTCACCGGAATGCATCGTTTACCTGATGTCTGATGTTATTAAATGTTGTCCCAAGTCATCGGGTTACATGCCCTTAGCAGAACGTTGCATTCACCACAGTCCGTCTGAATGAATCTCTTGTCTTTAGCCAGATTTCCCACTTCTTATGCTGTCTTATTCAATGTCTCCTTGATGTCATAAACCACCTTCATCTTGGTCTGCCCATGATGTCGTGGAATCATGCCTTCCATTATTGTTCTTTCTAGCCCGCTGTGGCCATAGTATGTTATTATTGTAATTTGCTCTGCAGAATGGTGTTTATACGCCACTTCTTGTTAATGTTTACCATGATTTCTCGGCGGTCTGCAATCCGTCGTTAGCGTTGCTTCTGACTGGTTCTGGCCACTTAACACCTTAGGTCTTTGTTGTGCTCTGGACCCGATAACTGGCTGATCCAGCTCCTACCTTTGAGACCACTGTCGACTGTATCGATCCCCCACCCTTTCAGCCAGCAGCAGCTGTGTGTACTATAGAAGGAGGACTTCCTTTCAGCCAGCAACAGCTGTGTGTACTATAGAAGGAGAACTTCCTTTCAGCCAGCAGCAGCTGTGTGTACTATAGAAGGAGGATTTCCTTCCTGAACTTGTAGTTCCTCTGTAGTTTATCCGGCCAGGCAAAACCATTGCCAGGGGTGGACACTATAGTAGACAAGATGACGCTAGCAGCCATAATGGACTGTGTGTTGGAGTACAAAAAGTAAAGTACTCCCGTCACGCCAAGTGGCGTATAGGGAATATGGTGTTAGTGACCATAAATTTTATAGACCTTCGGCACATGATTTTTTGGGTAATGTGGTCTGTATTACGTTCGTGCCGCTTTACTTTCCAAGAAAAAAATCCGGTACCCATTAAAGGCTGGGTGAACCAGAAACCGTCGGTTGGAATCGAACTCTTGTCGGGTGTTGGAGTGGATGAACGAAATAGACCCTGGCCATCTAGTATAATATGGTTACCTCTTGCCGTGAGGTACTATCTCTTACACACCCCTAGCCTACCCCGATGTCCCAAGTTCATCATCATGTACCCTGCCGGTTGGCGTAGGCGATCATGTCCCTCCACAATCTTCTATCTACAGTGCATCGTATCAGTTCTGTTGTTGAATGTTTTCCATGCCATGACACCAAGCTATCCAGTATTTTCTCTCTTTGTCGTCCGCGATCTCTCTTTCCTTTTATTTTGCCAGTTGTAACCAAGTATTACAATTTTCCTCTTCTCATGATGTGCCCGAAAAATGTTGATTGCTTCTTTCTGATGTTTTTTAAGAGCTCCCTTTTTGTGTTGGCCTCTTTGAGAACTTCCTCATTGGTCTTTTTATCTGTCCAGGGAACTTTCAACATTCTTCTGAGAAATCCCATCTGGGGCCAACCCTGATAGGGGGCTAAACGGGAGCTTCACCTTGCCCAGGGGTGTCCCGAAGACTAGCAGAGGAAAGGAGACGTCTTACTCCTCCTTTGGTAGGGCAGAACTCTACTCCGCTAACCAAGTCCCAAGTTACTTAAGCTAAATTATTTCTTCAAAACGTGTGTTTCATATTCGGTATTACTCCATTTCTAAGAGATCGATCTCTGTTGTGACCATTATTTCTGTCTATTTATATGAGGTAAGGTCGGTTTGTTATTATTTATGTTAAACTTGAAACTTGTTCTTTTAATTACTGACCTCCTTTTTTCTTCTCGTATCTCCTGCCTTTCTTCTCTTGCCATCCTTGCTTTCTACGCTTTCTTTGTTTGGCTCTATTTTTAGCCCTTGAGAACCTTTCCTGCCCATTGACCACTTATCATGTGAACAACAGGCAATTTGGTCCTGGTCACTGCTTCATTCACGTGGCACTTTTGAGATAGATAAGTAGCTGCCTTTTGCACGTGTTTTTTTTTAATCTTTATTTGTTATATTGTACCCGATGAAGGCTTTTGCCGAAAAGTCATAGTTTGTCTCATTTCTCCTTACATTCAGCTTCTAAATACATTTTTTCGTCTATTATATATATTATTTTGTTGTTATTATTCTATAGCTAGGTCTCAGTATGGGTACAAGTTTATATGATCGAAGGAGAATATCTATTTTTATTGAAAGATCTTCGGCAGATGAAACAAGGAACAACGGTTACGGCAAATAAGTAAAGAAGGGCAAGCGAAAAATATGTGATCAACTATAGATGTTATCCCGACCAGTGGTCACGACGTCGGGGCACGACAGGAATCAATAAAACTCAAGACCAGAAAGCGCGCCAGGAATTGACGTCAGAGAGAAGAGAAAGTTTAGGGGTCACAAGCGGTTGTCGCGTGACAGCAGTCAGACTAGTCATGACCCCTCACCTCTTCTCTCTGTGGTCAATTCCTGGCACGCTTTCTTCAGCTTAATTCCTAACTTTATTCCCATCAGTAAAAGATAGATCATTGGCGTAGTAGTTATCTGTAATGGGATATCTTGTGCTTTAATCTCTTCTTCATCAGTCGTTACGACAGGCTCAGCAGCCCAAAGCTGATCAAGACCTCAGTTTATTTCCAAGGGGGAGGGGGGTGTCCTCGGCAGTAGCTTACATAAGAGCAGACGCTTCTTCTTCAGCTTTCAACCATTAGTTGGCGAGGATACGTCGTGTGGCTAGTTTACGTCGTCTGGCTAGTTTACATCATGTGGCTAGTTTACGTCGTGTGGCTAGTTTACGTCGTGTGGCTAGTTTACGTCGTGTGGCTAGTTTACATCATGTGGCTAGTTTACGTCGTGTGGCTAGTTTACGTCGTGTGGCTAGTTCACGTTGTGTGGCGAGGATACGTCGTATGGCTAGTTTACGTCGTGTGGCTAGTTTACATCGTGTGGCGAGGATACGTCGTGTGGCTAGTTTACGTCGTGTCGCTAGTTTACGTTGTGTGGCTAGTTTACCTTGTGTGGAGAGGATACGTCGCGCCGCTGGTTTACGTTGTGTCGCTACTTTACGTTGTGTGGCGAGGATACGTTGTGTCGCTACTTTACGTTGTGTGGCTAGTTTACGTTGTGTGGCGAGGATATGTCGCGTCGCTAGTTTACGTTGTGTCGCTGGTTTACGTTGTGTGGCGAGGATATGTCGCGTCGCTAGTTTACGTTGTGTCGCTGGTTTACGTTGTGTGGCGAGGATACGTCGCGTCGCTAGTTTACGTACGTTGTGTCGCAATTGTCGTAATTCCTTAACAATTTTGGCCTAATCTTATCGATTGTTAACTGTCAAGATTTTGCGTGCGCAGACTGCACATGAGACCTCCTCGTTATCCGAGAGGGCTAGGCATCGGATCTCACAAAGACCATGGAAGAGCAAAGCCACACAGAAACAACAGATTTGGATTTGACAAATTCCCACCGGAAGTTCCAACCCGAAACTTTATCCAGGCAGAGATGTATTAGCTCTAGACCAGCCGGTACAGTAAGGGGAAGAAACAGGCAGATGTATTAGCTCTAGACCAGCCGGTACAGTAAGGGGAAGAAACAGGCAGATGTATTAGCTCTAGACCAGCCGGTACAGTAAGGGGAAGAAACAGGCAGATGTATTAGCTCTAGACCAGCCGGTACAGTAAGGGGAAGAAACAGGCAGATGTATTAGCTCTAGACCAGCTGGTACAGTAAGGGGAAGAAACAGGCAGATGTATTAGCTCTAGACCAGCCGGTACAGCAAGGGGAAGAAACAGGCAGAGATGTATTAGCTCTAGACCAGCCGGTACAGCAAGGGGAAGAAACAGGCAGAGATGTATTAGCTATAGGCCAGCCGGTACAGCAAGGGGAAGAAACAGGCAGAGATGTATTAGCTATAGATCAGCCGGTACAGCAAGGGGAAGACACAGGCAGAGATGTATTAGCTCTAGACCAGCCGGTACAGCAAGGGGAAGAAACAGGCAGAGATGTATTAGCTATAGGCCAGCCGGTACAGCAAGGGGAAGACACAGGCAGAGATGTATTAGCTCTAGACCAGCCGGTACAGTAAGGGAAAGAAACAGGCAGAGATGTATTAGCTCTAGACCAGCCGGTACAGTAAGGGGAAGAAACAGGCAGAGATGTATTAGCTCTAGGCCAGACGGTACAGCAAGGGGAAGAAACAGGCAGAGATGTATTAGCTCTTGGCCAGCCGGTACAGCAAGGGGAAGAAACAGGCAGATGTATTAACTCTAGGCCAGCCGGTACAGCAAGGGGAAGAAACAGGCAGATGTATTAGCTCTAGGCCAGCCGGAACAGCAAGGGGAAGAAACAGGCAGATGTATTAGTTCTAGGCCAGCCGGTACAGCAGGGGGAAGAAACAGGCAGAGATGTATTAGCTCTAGACCAGCTGATACAGCAAGGGGAAGAAACAGGCAAAGATGTATTCGGTCTAGACCAGCTGGTACAGCAAGGGGAAGAAACATGCAAATGTATTAGCTCTAGACCAGCTGGTACAGCAAGGGGAAGAAACAGGCAAATGTATTAGCTCTAGACCAGCCGGTACAGTAAGGGGAAGAAACAGGCAGATGTATTAGCTCTAGACCAGCCGGTACAGTAAAGGGAAGAAACAGACAGATGTATTAGCTCTAGACCAGCCGGTACAGTAAGGGGAAGAAACAGGCAGATGTATTAGCTCTGGACAAGCCGGTACAGTAAGGGGAAGAAACAGGCAGATGTATTAGCTCTGGACAAGCCGGTACAGTAAGGGGAAGAAACAGGCAGATTCTCAGGATTTTCTAAAGAATGAAATAATCTTCCTCGTTTAGCCTCTTTGCAAAAATAGTCATACATTTTTATTGCGATGTTTTGTAAACTGCAGAATTTCATTTTAAGACTCATGACAAATGTTATCGTTCAACGTATCTACCTATGAATGACCGGAAATGGAACACACAATTTCTCGTGTTTTTTACAAGTGTCTAATTGTGTCAAAAAACCACGGTAAAAGCGTGCAAACACGTAAATTTTACCGTGTATGGATTTTTACTCGCTATTTTTAACTTAAAATACTGTAAACATTAAGTTTTGACTACATTAATGGGTCGTTATAAATTTATATAAATCAAATACGCAACAATAATAACCAAATGTTTTTTTTAATGAAATTAATTCCCTGTTGGGTTCTAATCATTATAACTTTACATGCAAATTTTGAACAACTTACAACAAGCGGTTAAAAAGCTATCGATTTTAAAAGTTGGGCACGAGTTATGAAACAAGCTATAGTTTAGTTAATGGGCACAGTTATACGGTAACAGCTGACTAGTTTAGTTAATGGGCACAGTTATACGGCAACAGTTGACAAGTTTAGTAAATGGGCACAGTTATACGGTAACAGCTGACTAGTTTAGTTAATGGGCACAGCTATAGGGTAACAGTTGACTAGTTTAATTAATGGGCACAGTTATACGGCAACAGTTGACTAGTTTAGTTAATGGGCACAGTTATACGGCAACAGTTGACTGGTTTAGTTAATGGGCACAGTTATACGGCAACAGTTGACTAGTTTAGTTAATGGACACAGTTATACGGCAACAGTTGACTAGTTTAGTTAATGGGCACAGCTATACGGCAACAGTTGACTGATTTAGTTAATGGGCACAGTTATACGGCAACAGTTGACTGGTTTAGTTAATGGGCACAGTTATACGGCAACAATTGACTAGTTTAGTTAATGGGCACAGTTATACGGCAACAGTTGACTGGTTTAGTCAACGGTTAAACTTGCACAGCAACAGGATGAATCATTGATTGGGTACAATTTTTGTTTTAAGCGACTAGTTTAGTTATTAATTACATTTTCACGGTAGCCATTTATTAATTGTTCTTAAGCTATCTGGTATCTTCTCTCTTTACTTCCCTCTCTCTGTCCGTCCCTGGATGTTTCCAGTTGTTACAATATATTCCAGCTGTTCCCTTCTCATTACATGGCCAAAAAATTATGATCGTTTCTTCCTCATATTGGATATTAGCTTTTTTGTATTTGCTTTGGCCTCTTTCAGAACGTTTTCATTACTCTTATTAGCTGCCATGATATTTTCAACAGTCTTCTTTTATAGTAGTATTATATGTTAATATGTATAACGACGATAGCGCGGTGCAAGTAGACAGCACGCCGTCAAAGTGACAATGTAAAGATGGCCTTCTTACTTGAGACATGCACCAAAACAATGCAGAATTATGTGATACTCTAAGTAGTTCAACAATAAAACCTATTGTAACTCATCGACTAGTGAATTTGTCAAAAGGTTGAATCGTGTCTGTCACTCCAGCAAATGAACTAGATCAGTAAGAAGTTCAAGACTTGCAAGACTTCCATCACTGATGCTTCATCCACAGTGTTAGCTGTCAACAACGACATATGACCATTGCATCCGTTGATGGCTGAGTAAGTAAAATCACGCAGAGATGGTGAATGCAATAGCAACGATTTTGAACAGTAACCATGCCCAATACTGCGCAACATTCATGATCTGATGTAGTCTCTCACTGTAGTCTCTCATTGTAGTCTAGTCTTTCACTGAAGTCTCACACTGTAGTCTAGTCTTTCACTGAAGTCTCTCACTGTAGTCTAGTCTTTCACTGTAGTCTCTCACTGTAGTCTAGTCTCTCACTGTAGTCTCTCACTGTAGTCTAGTCTCTCACTGAAGTCTCTCATTGTAGTCTAGTCTTTCACTGAAGTCTCTCACTGTAGTCTAGTCTTTCACTGAAGTCTCTCACTGTAGTCTAGTATTTCACTGAAGTCTCTCACTGTAGTCTCTCATTGTAGTCTAGTATTTCACTGAAGTCTCTCACTGTAGTCTAGTCTTTCACTGAAGTCTCACACTGTAGTCTAGTCTTTCACTGAAGTCTCTCACTGTAGTCTCACACTGTAGTCTAGTATTTCACTGAAGTCTCTCACTGTAGTCTCTCACTGTAGTCTAGTCTTTCACTGAAGTCTCTCACTGTAGTCTCACGCTGTAGTCTAGTCTTTCACTGAAGTCTCTCACTGTAGTCTCACACTGTAGTCTAGTATTTCACTGAAGTCTCTCACTGTAGTCTCTCACTGTAGTCTAGTCTTTCACTGAAGTCTCTCACTGTAGTCTCACACTGTAGTCTAGTCTTTCACTGAAGTCTCTCACTGTAGTCTCACACTGTAGTCTCTCACTGTAGTCTAGTCTTTCACTGAAGTCTCTCACTGTAGTCTCATACTGTAGACTAGTCTTTTACTGAAGTCTCTCACTGTAGTCTAGTCTTTCACTGAAGTCTCTCACTGTAGTCTCACACTGTAGTCTCTCACTGTAGTCTAGTCTTTCACTGAAGTCTCTCACTGTAGTCTCTCACTGAAGTATCTCACTGTAGTCTAGTCTCTCACTGTAGTCTTTCCGTGTAGTCTCACTGTAGTCTTTCCATGTAGTCTCTCTCCGTGTAGTCTCTCACTGTAGTCTCTCCGTGTAGTCTCTCTCCGTGTAGTCTCTCTCCGTGTAGTCTTTCACTGTAGTCTCTCACTGTAGTCTCTCACTGAAGTCTCTACTGTAGTCTAGTCTCTCACTGTAGTCTCTCTCTGTAGTCTAGTCTCTCACTGTAGTCTCTCACTGTAGTCTAGTCTCTCACTGTAGTCTCTCACTGTAGTCTAGTCTCTCACTGTAGTCTCTCACTGTAGTCTCTTACTGTAGTCTAGTCTCTCACTGTAGTCTCTCCGTGTAGTCTCTCTCCGTGTAGTCTCTCTCCGTGTAGTCTTTCACTGAAGTCTCTCACTGTAGTCTCTCACTGAAGTCTCTCACTGTAGTCTAGTCTCTCACTGTAGTCTCTCCGTGTAGTCTCACTGTAGTCTTTCCATGTAGTCTCTCTCCGTGTAGTCTCTCACTGTAGTCTCTCCGTGTAGTCTCTCTCCGTGCAGTCTCTCCGTGTAGTCTCTCTCCATGTAGTCTCTCTCCGTGTAGTCTCTCTCCGTGCAGTCTCTCCGTGTAGTCTCTCATGTAGTCTCTCACTGTAGTCTTTCACTGTAGTCTCTCCGTGTAGTCTCTCTCCGTGTAGTCTCTCACTGTAGTCTCTCCGTGTAGTTTCTCTCCGTGCAGTCTCTCCGTGTAGTCTCTCTCCATGTAGTCTCTCTCCGTGTAGTCTTTCACTGTAGTCTCTCCGTGTAGTCTCTCTCCGTGTAGTCTCTCACTGTAGTCTCTGCTCGCCAATTGCTAAGGTCGTTCACTCAAGCAACGACGTGTTTCTGCCTGCTAAGAACTGATGTAGCTCTTTGAAGCAGGAAGTGGTGAATTCTAGAAAAGAATTAATTTTTTGGAAATGAAATCTGGGCCCGTTGCCAGTAGCTGGAAATGGAGAGAACAAGCGTCCTAACCAAAACTACATTTGGGTCTGTAAGCAGCCATTGGCACGGACTGTCTTCTTTTTGTTTTATAAACAGGATGTCAATGTTGAGCAGTGCATGCTAAGGAGTATTGATAATAATAAAGTGTTATGTCTACTCAATTTGTTTGATATTGTGACTGCGAATTTCTTTTTAATTCTTTGTTCTTTAAGAAACCCTACATTGAAATACTTTCTACGCTTATTCGTTGTAGTATATGATATGTGCAACACCCCGGTAAGGTTCCACTGAAAGTTAGGAAAGTACTATTTAACACAATTCGAACAAGACAATTTAAATCTTTTGGACACATAAAGACACACATCAGCTACTGGAAGTCATCGTTAATGGGAAAACACCAGGTAATCGAGGAAAAGGCAAAGCCTGAAGTCGTCATCGTAATGGTTCCCTAAACCGGCCGTGCGTTAATCTTACGGTCTGCTGTTTGATGTGCGACGGGGAAAATTTGACGTCTGACTGCGTGTCTATATGTTCGGAATTGGAGTCATCAACGATGGCCTAATATCATCAAGTGCTACGACGATCATCATTTTCAAGAGGACGTGACTTACCTATGGGGATAGGCGGCGGGAACAGTTGGAGGCTGTGCATGAAAAGTGTTCCTTGTTGCAGTTTCCTCATGTTACAAGTCGCATGTCTGTGTTAGTCACCTCTAGTGACTCGGGCAGACGATGCTCGTAAACCTGGGAAGGCCGACCATCTAAGGGCAGAATCCCCCTACAGAAAAGATCATCTGCTGCCTTGCAGGAAGATTGGGGACAATCAAAGGCTAAGGAAAGCAAACCTGAGCAAAATGCTGGCTGAAATCGGATGCACTGGGTCACTGGCGCGGAACACAGTGCAGCGTTTTAACAGGTATTCAATCGGGGTGGATCTAACAGGCTTAAACAGAAAGCCGTCTTCGTGCGAGAGTCTGGAGTCCTACTCTGATTGAGTCCTGATCGCAGAGAGAGAGAGAGAAGTGGAATGGCGTCATCAATGGATGGACAGGAGAACTTTTGACAGTGTTTCCATCTAGACCTGAGACGGTGAAATTGCGATCCATTGAACCCAACCTTTGATACGGAGGTGACGCATGATGATGGTTAGGGTGACACCCTCGTGTTCGTACCCTTGTCAAGAATCATAATCGACCTACAATAAAATCCAAGCGACGTTGATTTCTAGATACAGGTGCCATACTAGGAGATGATACCGCGCAGCTTTGTACTAAACATGCAGCAGCTGGAGAACTAGTTCAGTGACTTCTATTGTCATCGTCCTTACCTTGCCCCAGCAACTTCCACATACTTGAACCACTCTTAATAGAGGAAGCTTTCAGGCCCACTGTAGAGATGTATAAATTTATGTGCACACAAACACAATATTTTGTTTTCATAACGGAATACATGTACTCAATAGGCGCTGGGGACTTGTTGGCTTTGTTTTAAATTTGTGCACCAACTTTCGTTCCAAATCGTCTCACCTTCGTGGTTTGTATGGCATGTTTTGGAAGTGACAACCACTGGAGAATATGTACTACGGCTGTTGTTCTTTAAGTTTTCACTTTAACAGCAGGTAATGGAAGGTAGTTTCTCCATGCAGAAGTTTGCACTTTAACAGCAGGTAATGGAAGGTGGTTTCTCCAAGCAGAAGTTTGTTGCCACAGACATTAAAGTACTCCGGGTTGTAACTGTCACCCTGGCAGTCAGCACTGAGTGAGATTATCCGTCCAATGACTGTCAGCTCACATAGGTGCATATATAGTTAGGTTGTGTACTAACAAATGTTACAGACGGTTGATGCGCACATAGATAAAACGCTCTCATTGTTGACCCATGCTTTCGCTACTCTGTTAACTCATATCTGCCGTCACTCTCTTTGACTTTATACTGTATTGTCCAGGCTGATTTGAGCGGACCACCAATAGACAGACTGGCAAACTGAGAGCCGCGCTCCGTTGTCCAGTCTTGTGAGGATAATTTCAGAACTTAACAAAGTAGCGACGATTGTGGGCAGATACGCAGAAATGGCGACAAATTAGAAGTGAATGAGTGCGTTGGCAAATGCGTGTTTGTGGTGTATGTGTGTACAGGATGTGCTGTATGCGTAAATGATTTACGAGTGAGTGGTCAACTTGTAATCAAGAAAGTAATTGTGTTGACATTTTTATTTATTTTACTTTTGGAGTAAACTAGTGTGCTGGTTATTATTTGTCAATGAAAAGATGTTTTAGTGGGAGAAACAGTTTGATTTTGTTCGAAGTATGGTGATTCGATGTATTTATTTACACTTTCCTTAAAGGACAATGTTTACGGTGGCCTGGTAGTACAAAAACACATGGACGGATGCACTTATTGTCCCGCGGCGAGTCTTGGCATGCATAGACCGGTATAGTTTTCAGTTTTAATTTGTGGCGCGTTGAAGTTGCTGAAGTAGACATTCTATGCCTACTTTTACATTTACATTTCTTAGTCAATGGACACAATTGATGATCCCTCGATGTAAAACCGGTTGATGAACCTGATGATGTAGATTATAGACGTCATCAGCGTGACAAGCTCTTTCTGACCTTCTCTGTGACTCTCTCAATATTGTTTTTCAGGCCAGAGTTTGTCTACATAGAAACAGATATGGCGTTTGACACGTAATTTTTTGAGTCCATGCACTATTATGAGGGGGAGTCTATAAATAGGTCACAAATTGCTGTTAAAAATGCACTCAGTCATACATTATGATGAAGGCTAAAACCATGCGAACAGCGCACTTGCTGTACTATCATTACTCGCCTGTCACAGCTAATCATCTCCTGCACCCGCCACATAGACGCTTCTGTTGCAGTCTGAATGAATGAAACGGTCGGACTTAATCAACAAGTTTGGTGTGTTCTTGAGAAAGTTGTTCTACTCAGCAATACAAGACTTTACATGACGAACAACCATCAGCAAAAACAGGAAACATTTCGTTATCGATGTCCGCTGCAGGAAATACTTTAGTCTACACCCCCCCCCACCCCCAACAAAAAATAATGATGAAAACACAAAATAGCATGGCTATTCTTTGATTACACACGTCTTCATAAGTGTGCATGCATCCCCAATGCCCCCTACTCAAGGAAATCATAAACTTGGATGTTGCTACCACCCAATAACACCTCTAAAAATCATAAACTTGGATGTTGCTACCACCCAATAACACCTCTAAAAATATTGAACTTAAACGTTACTACCACCCAATGGCAGCTCTAAAAATCATAAACTTAGATGTTGCTACCACCCAGTGACAGCTCTAAAAATCATAAATTTAGACGTTGCTACCACCCAATGGCAGCTCTAAAAATTATAAACTTACATGTTGCTACCACCCAATGACAGCTCTAAAAATGATAAACTTGGATGTCGCTACCACCCAATGACACCTCTGAAAATCATAAACTTAGATGTCGCTACCTCCCAATGTTCCCTACTCAAGAAATCATAAACTTAGATGTTGCTACCTCCCAATGTTCCCTACTCAAGAAATCATAAACTCAGATGTTGCTACCTCCCAATGTTCCCTACTCAAGTAATCATAAACTTAGATATTGATACCTCCCAATGTTCCCTACTCAAGAAATCATTAACTTAGATGTTGCTACTTCCCAATGTTCCCTACTCAAGAAATCATAAACTTAGATGTTGCTACCTCCCAATGTTCCCTACTCAAGAAATCATTAACTTATATGTTGCTACCTCCCAGTGCTCCCTACTCAAGAAATCATAAACTTTGATGTTGCTACTTCCTAATGACACCTATAAAAATCATGAACAAAATGTTCCAGTTTGATCGGATCACTTGTGTGACTTATTAATTAACTTTCTCTCGTATGTTTATGTTTTGTGACTTGTGCGACATGTGCATTTGGAGAACCTTTCTTGCAATGTTTACTCTGTGGCAGGGTTGTATGTGAGAAAGTTGTCGGTTTGGTATTGCTGGTTGTTGTTAAACAACATTGTCTTACTATGTTCTTTGATCGGATTATTGATTTCTCACGGCATTGCGGGTTTGTTGAGCTGTAGGCTCTATATATCATGTTTAACTGTATCTTTCCTGTCAATCACCTGTTGTATATTTACACAGAACATTAGATGATATCATTAAAGTATTCAATGTCATAGTTTGTATCTGCTTTCTGTTCACTTGCATATCTGTGTATGTTGTATGTGCTTTCTGCTCACTTGCATATCTGTGTATGTTGTTTGTATCTGCTTTCTGTTCACTTGCATATCTGTGTATGTTGTATGTGCTTTCTGCTCACTTGCATATCTGTGTATGTTGTTTGCATCTGCTTTCTGCTCACTTTCGTATCTGTATATGTTATATCTGCTTTCTGCTCACTTGCATATCTGTGTATGTTGTTTATATCTACTTTCTGCTGACTTTCATATCTGTATATATCTACTTTCTGCTCACTTGCATATCTGTGTATGTGTCTGTGGTATGATTTTGTTGTTCATTGTGTTCGTCTATGAATAAAATGCTGATAAACGTGGCATGTCAGTCTGGTTTGGTTTAACTATTATACAGATCGTGCTAACGTTAATTGATTCATTCAAAGCAGGTTTGCACTTTATCCTGTATCTTCTTCTTTTTTTTTAATTAAGCTAACTCAAGCGCTGCGATCAGCCGTCACCGTAATCGTGTTCTCGGTTCTATTTTTATTGGCGCAGTAAATCCAGTGAGGAAATGAGTAGAAATGAAGTAAATAAAAAGATTATACAACTTTAGTGCCCGCTGTTTTGGTACTTGCTTCTCAGGCCATGTTAAGTTACCGTCGGTTCGTTAGCTCTTGGCTGACAATATTGTTGGTTTCATTTCTGAGCTTCAATGTGGTAAGAGAGTCGGCAGAAAAGTAGGTGATTTCACGATTGACATTCATAGTGAGCAATATTGTTTACGTTAGGTTGAAAATATTGAGTTGATATCTCAGAGCAGAGTTGCTTGTCAGAGTCAGTGATAACAAAGCCTGTCTGTAAAAAAAATCAAATTCACTAACGATGACATTAAAATTAGGTCAACAAAAAAATACACTTACAGTAATAACAGTTTCGACGAATATAGAGCAAGGCCAACCAACATTGAGGCTATTATGCTGAGGTCAGCATTGAGGGCATTATTTAAAAGTCAGCATTGGAGAAATGTCAGTATTGATGGCATTAAGAGAAGGCCAGCTGTGACAGCAAGGACAACGTCAGCATTCGGGGAAATAGGACAAGGTCAGCATGAAGGACAAGGTCAACATTGAGGGCAAGGCCAATATGGGGGTGGAGGACATTAGTTCAAGGTCAGCATTGATGGCAAGATCAATATTAGGGGCATTAGGGAAATGTAAACATTGAGAGCAGAACCGATATTAGAGAAATTAGGACAAGGTCAGCATTGAGGGCAAGGGCAATATTAGGGGCATTAGGGCAATATAAACATTGAGAGCAGAGCCGATATCAGGGACATTAGGACAAGGTCAGCATTGAGGGCAAGGGCAATATTAAGAACATTAGGCATGGTCAGTATTGAAAGGGTTAAGACAAAGTAGGTCTTGAGTGTTTCATGCAAAAGTTAACATTGACATTAGGTCAAGATAAGTATCGTGTGCATTAATGCAAGTATACATTGAGATTAAGGATAACATAAAGGCATAGTTATAAATTATAGCATAAGGACAAGGTCTACAACAAAAGCAGCAGAATAATATCAGCTGCGGTGTCATTAGGACAAGGTCAGACAGAGTGAATATAAAGTGGAAATAAGATAGAAGCAATAATGAGACGTTAGTTGAACTGAAATGTAACGCGCACAACTATTCCTGAACAGGAACTCGTACGAAGGTTGAGGACCTCATCTTTTCAGTGAATGAAATAAAAAATGTAGGACTGGGTTGTTTAATTTGATCATTCCTCTTTTAGAGGCAAATGGACCCATCTTTCGGTGGTGTGTGTGTGCAGGAGATAGAGTAGGGAGTTTGTTGTGAGGGGTGTTTATGTGTGAATCAACATTGACGCGAACATGTTGGAGAGAGAAGCGAAGAGATGATTAAGGTAGAATGAGAGTTCTCACAATTCTATAATTAGATAAATGGCATACTCTGTCGGTTCAGAAATAGCACGTGGTGGATTTAACAGAGCCGCTGGAGAGTCTGTTACAATCAATGTCATTGGTTGATACATCCTTGGGTAGTAGTATCACTTTGGCAAATGAACTGGGATATCATCAAAATAAATCAATGAATTCAAGAGGAAATTAGTATAGTGCGGCTTCTGTGAGCATCTGTTTTTTTTTTTTTTTTGTTTTTTTTACTTCAGTACTGAGATTATGGAACATAAGTTCGTGGCACTTTGTTCTTGTTCAATATGGCATTCGGTGGGGAGAGTACGAGGAGGTTTGTAAGCATTAGTCATGAGAATTTACCACTGTTTTCTTTGACCGATATCCCTTTTGTATTCCCCACAATCGAGAGTGCGTTGTTCTAGCTTAACCTGCTCTCACAAGGTTCCTTAATCTAAGAGCGTATCATGTAACGACTGCACTATATGGTTATTTTCAAGGCATATGGTGCAAGAATTGATGTGCAATCAAAATGTTCAAGGTGTGATTGTATTCAAAGTGTTGTGTGTTCAAGGTGTGGTTGTGTTCAAAGTGTTGTGTGTTCAAGGTGTGGTTGTGTTCAAAGTGTTGTGTGTTCAAAGTGTGGTTGTGTTCAAAGTGTTGTGTGTTCAAGGTGTGGTTGTGTTCAAAGTGTTGTGTGTTCAAAGTGGGGTTATATTAAAAGTGTTGTGTGTTCAAGGTGTGGTTGTATTCAAAGTGTTGTGTGTTCAAGGTGTGGTTGTGTTCAAAGTGTTGTGTGTTCAAGGTGTGGTTGTGTTCAAAGTGTTGTGTGTTCAAGGTGGGGTTATATTCAAAGTATAGTATGTTTAAAGTTTGTAGTGTCTAAATTATGGGAGCCGCGATAGCTCAGTGGTTAGTGAACTGGACTACAAAGGACAACGGGTAGGGTTCGATCCCAACTGACGGCTTTCGGGTTCACCCAGCCTTAAATGGGTACCGGATTTTTTTCTGGGAAAGTAAAGCAGCACGGGCGTAATACCGATCACATTACCCCAAAAATCATGTGCTGAAGGTCTGTAAAATATAGGGTCACTAACACCATATTTCCCTATACGCCACTTGGCGTGACGGGGGTACTTTACTTTTACTTACTGTCTAAAGTGTGATATGTCTAAGTGTGTGGTTATGTTCAAACTGCAGTGTGTACAAAGTGTGGTTATATTCAATGTGTGGAGGGTTCCAGGTGTAATGTTCAACTTTTAATGTGTACAAAGTGTCGTTATGTTCAACGTGTGGTGTGTACAAAGAGTGATTATATTTAACCTTTTTGTATCAAAAGTGTGATATGTCCAACAGTGTGGTTATGAGTAGTGTGTACAAAGTGTGGTTGTGTTCAATGTGTGGTGTAACCAATGTGCGATATGTCCATATTGAGAGATATTTCCCTACATTATATGTCCTAGTGTTTGATAGAGATATATTTCTCTACAGTGCGTGTCCTAGTGTTTGATAGAGATATATTTCTCTACAGTGCGTGTCCTACTGTTTAATAGAGATATATTTCCTTACAGTGATGTCTTAGTTTTTGATAGAGATATACGTAGGGAGGTCAAAAAGTAATGCACACCAATTTTTTTCTCGGAAACTATTCGGGCAAAATGTGTGAAATTTTCACAGATTGTAGCTGAACATCCCCTTTACACTACCTATTTTTCAACATAATCCCCGTCCAAGCGTATTGCCTTACGCCAACGCGAAACTAGGTCATGAATGCCTCGTTTGTACCAAGTTTTGTCCTGCTCGCGTAGCCATTTTTTAGCTGCACGGATCACACCCTCATCATTGTCAAAGTGTGTCCCACGCAGAATTTTTTGAGTGGTCCAAACAGATGGAAATCTGAGGGAGCCAGATCAGGGCTGTAAGGAGGATGGGGCAGTACAGTCCAACCAAATTTGTTGATTGCTTCCCGTGTTACCAGACTTGTGTGAGGGCGTGCATTGTCATGTTGAAGCAACAAATGTGCAGATGGCTTATTAGGCCGAACTCTGTGGAACCGATTTTTGAGTTTTGTCAGTGTATTGATGTAAGCTGTCGAGTTGATTGTCTCACCTCTTGTCATTACATCAACAAGAATCACACCATCAATGTCCCAGAAGACAGTGATCATCACCTTTCCGGCTGATGGAGATGTTTTGAATTTTTTTCTTTTTGGTGACTGCGGATGATGCCATTCCATTGACTGCATTTTTGTTTCAGGCTCATAATGATGTGCCCACGTTTCGTCACCGGTAACAATTTTTGACAAAAACATTTCTCCTTCAACACCGAAACGCTCCAACAATTCAGAACAGAATGTTTTCCTTTGAACTCTGTGATCATTTGTTAGGCACCGAGGAACCCATCGAGCGCAAATCTTTGAATATCCGAGAGTTTTAAAAATTGCGATTGCACTTCCCTTGCTGACTGTAAGCTGCAATGCCAATTGCTGACTAGTGATACGCCTATCCTTACGAATAATGGCATCAGCCCGGTTTAACATGTCTGTGCTGGTAGCCGAGGCAACACGTCCAGAACGCGGTAAATCATGCAGCTCCACTCGTACACTTTCTGCAGCTTTAATTCTCTGAACCCAGCGACTAACTGTCCTCCTATCGACTGCAGAACATTTGTACACTGCACACAGTCGTTTATGAATGTTTGCCACAGTTTCTTTTTCCACAGCCAGAAATTCTATGACAATTCGCTGTTTGTAACGGACATTGTTGACAAGCTCCATTTTAACGGTTCATAGATTGCGTAATATTTATCAGAATGCTGTGCAATTTGGTACACATAATTGGAACATGCCATATTCCAAGTGTGCAAAATTTCATATTCCTATCTTTATTATTAGCCGAGAAAAAAATTGGTGTGCATTACTTTTTGACCTCCCGTATGTTTCTCTATAGTGCGTGTCCTAGTGTTTGATAGAGATATATTTTACTACAATGTTTGTCCTAGTGTAAGAGAGTGAGGGATTTCTCAACAATGTGTGCCCTAGTGTTGAATATAGAGATAGATTTCCTCTGCCTGTGTGTTCTAGTGTTGGAGATTTTCTTTCAATGTGTGTTCTATTAGTCCAAGTTTTAGAGAGATATACCTCTTTAGCGTGTGTGTTCTAGCGTTAGAGATTTCCCTTTATCATATGTGTTCTAGTGTTATATAGAGATTTCCTTCAGTGTGTGTTCTATTAGCCCATGTTTTAGAGAGATATTTCCCTTTATCGTGTGTGTTCTAGTGTTATATAGAGATTTCCTTAAGTGTGTGTTCTATTAGTCCATGTTGTATTGAAATATTTCCCTTTATCATATGTGTTCTAGTGTTAGATAGAGATTTCCTTCAGTGTGTGTTCTAGTGTTAGAAGGAGAGATATATCTCTTTATCGTGTGTGTGCTAGTGTTAGAAGGAGAGATATTTCCCTTTATCATGTGTGTTCTAGTGTTAAAAGGAGAGATATTTCCCTTTGTCGTGCGTGTTCTATTGTTAGATACAGATTTCCTTCAGTGTGTGTTCAATTAGTCCATGTTCTGGAGAGATATTTTCCTTTATCATGTGTGTTCTAGTGTTAGAAGGAGAGATATTTCCCTTTTAGCGCGTGTCTTCCAGCCCAGACCGAATACTTCCCTGAACAAATCAATGACAATTAGCCCTGCTGCTGTGTCCTGTAATGGCTCTCTTCTGGATGCTGTCACATTAGTCGACCGTAATGGCAGGATTTTTCTGGGCCTTTCCTGCTATTGTCGTTCAAGACATTACATTGAGAGCATAGTTTCCAGTGATTTCTGTAAGTTTTGAGATGCATGTCTTTTTTCTATAATTTGTTGTTGCGAGTATAGTTTGCAAGCATTGTTGTATGTTTTGGAAGCAGGACTTTGTACTGTTATGTTTTGTTGGGAGAATAGTTTCAAGTCCTTGTTATGAGTTTGACCTGAGTGTCTGGTGTCATATTTGTTATTGTGAACATAGTTTCCAGCCTTTGTTTTGAGTGTCGGCGCCTCTCTTTGTTCTTTTAGTTCTTAATAGATTATTGCGATTTCCATTGTAACGATCATGCTGTCTATCTTTATATCTCTCGTTTACTTGAAGTATTGTCTATATCTGCAATGTCATTTCCTGTATAAATTTTACTGCCCTTTGTAATTCTTGCAGTGGCCCATATAGTTTGGTCTGTAGTGTTGTATCTATGGGCCAATGGACTTTCCCCAGTCTACTATATTCAGTACAATCTTGAAGTATGTGTTCAGCAGTCTGGGGCGCCTGTCCACATTTACATGCAGTTGAGATGCCGATCTTGAATTTTGTATACATGTGACTGTTGAGTCCATTGTGTCCTGTTCTGAGGTGTATAATGATAACTTGTTCATATCTATTCATATTGTGAAAGGCATCCTGATCTGGGGCTTATAGTCTTCTGATTGATTTAATTATCTGTTTCTTCTGATGATATCTAACTGGTGCATCTAGTTATGTGCCTATTGCGCCTTTCTTTGTCAGCTTATCTGTTCTCTCGTTTCTTGATATTCCACACTGAGATGGGATCCACTGCAGGGCAACCCTGTGGTACTTGTAGAGTTGAGTCACTAAGGTCTGCGGATGTGGCATTTATCTGGATGTTGTGCCTGGAGTGACGATCTTGCGTCTGTCAAGAACACTAGAGGCTGTGGGGTAAAATTGCTGTTCAGTAGTTTTTCTATTGCCAACTTTATTGCTTGGATTTCTGCATTGTAATTGTGACAATATGTCCCTGTTGCTATTGTATACATATCCCTAGTGTTGTTTTGTATTGTATGTATGCTTCTGCTCCCCCATTATTTACAGCATTCTGTGCTGATCCATCTGTGCATACACGAATCCATAGATCTTGTGGGTATTCTTCATCCAAGAAACTGAGTTATTGTTTTACGCTGTAGACTATTCGGTTCTTCTTTGTCAACTATTCCTTTCACTTCTGTCTGTATTTGTATTAAGAATCCTGATTCCTCTGTCCAAAGGATCTGTTATGGTATGACTTCCTCTGAAGCTGACAACTCTTAGCATGTCTGGTGTTTGTCTATAAATTCGCTTGGCTTGGTGGATAAAACTGCTTCTCTTAAGCCGTCCCTTTACAAGATTTTGGAATCGTTCTTTCATTGGATGTCACGGCATGCATGAAAATTGTTCTGCCTGTATCAGCACCTTTGTGTTCCTCCGTTGTAACAGTGTTGGTATCATCCACAATTTCTCCATCTCCAATATTGGTATTGATTTCATTGCTCCTGTGATGGCCCTAAGTGCCTGATTTTTGCATTTTATACAGCTCTTGCAGTGTGATGTTTGATACTGAGCACCATGCAGATGATCCATATTCTACATGTGGGCGTATATTCTGTGTGTTGGTAAATTTTACTGAGTATTTTCCCACTCGCTCATCACCTGGCTCCACGCAACTTTCTTAGAATAGCCAATTTCCTCCTTGCTTTTTGGGTTGTCTTATTTATCTGCTGTTTCCAAGATAGTTTGTTGTCAAATGTAACTCCGATATAAGTAGTATGTATGTCTTCGTCCACAAGCTCGTTATGTTGATTGGTCCTGCTTTTTGATTTGGGGAGAGAGTAAAAAGAGTAGTACTGCATTTGTCTGCATTGATGCTGATACACCATCTATTTGTCCATGAGTTCAGTGCATTCTTAGCTCTTTGCAACAAATTGGAGGTCACTGTTGCATACCTTCTGTGCACCACATTACCAGGCCAACTGCATACATTGCCACTTTGATACCTTGTGGTAGTTCAGTAACTAGGTCATTGATGTAGACTAGAAAAAAGTGTTGAAGATAGTATCCCTCCCTGTGGGACGCCCTGGCGAAGTAAGACCTTCTTACTTTTAAAACAATCAGTTTGCGCTCTGGTTCTCCTGTTATGTAGATATGTTTTCACCCATTTGTACATTATGCCATTTACTCCGTAATTTCTCAGTTTCTTCAAAAGCCCTCCTTCCATACCTTATCAAATGCTGTATTTAAGTCTGCTAGTACCAGTTTCTTTTCTTGAAACGCATCCTCAATTTCCTTGGAAAGATAGGTTGCCTGATCTTCGGTAGAGTAACACTGTCTGAAGCATGCTTGCTGTGGCACAAGAAGGTTTTCACTTTCCAGGTACCACCAGTCTGAGATTGATTATACGTTCCATTATTTTACACAAACAGCTTGTAAGGCTGATTGGTCTATAGCTGGATGTCGTTGAACCATCTTTTCCTGGCTTTAGTAATGGTATCATAATTGATTCTCTCCATGCCTGTGGCACTCTACCTGTGATCCAGCAAATGTTGTAGATCTGCAGTAGTTTTGCTTTAGCTGCAGTTTTAAGTTCTTAATCATTTTATTGGACACACCATTACTGCCTGGTGGCATTTTTATTTTTAATTTGGATATTTCCAATTCTAGTCAGTTCTAGCTCTCTTTATGTAATGGGTATTTCCATGACTTCCTGTATGGTCCCTTCTAGTCTTGTGTTGTGTTGCTTTAAGCGGGTCTCTTATCATTTCTCTAGGCTAATTTCAATATTATTATTTTTTTTTTGCAAAGGAGTCTGCAAAGTTATTTGCTGCCTACATACCTGTTAGGATGTTTCCTTTCTTCTTCAGTGTAATTTTGGTATTTCTTTCTGTACTCTCATCATTAAGCTGCTTTACAAGCTTCTACACTTTCCGTGTGTCTCGTTCAATATTTAAGGACTGTGTTCTCTTTCTAGCTTCTCTGTCTGACATGTAGTTTAGCCTTTGAAATTTGCCCTTAGAATGCTGATAGTTATTGTGGTGTTCCTGGCAAGGGTTATTTTCTGCTTGCTTTCGAGATATTTCCATGTCATTATGCAGTTGCTCTAGTTCACTACTCCAATATAGTTTGTAGTGTTCCCGTGCCCCTCTAGGTATTGTTTCACAGACAGCTTGTAGTTTTAGTCTATTGCAATTCATCAACTATTTTTTATGTCTTTGTCTGTATTTGGATCTTTAGTCAGTACACTGGTGTATTGTTGATACATCTTTCAATCTGCCTTTTTGTAATTTCATCTGGAGAGAATGCTGCCTTCCCTGACAGCTTCATTTTGCAACACTAAAAAGAATGGTCGGTGACCGCTGCCTCCATGTTGTTTTCTAACAATATATGTTATATTCTAATCCAGGTCTGGTGAATGGAAAGCAAGGTCTGGTGTAGATGTGTTAGACCATGATCGAGAATAGAATGTTGGTGGATCTTTTGTCTCGTTTAGCAGTATAAGCCCTTTGTCGTCCTGCCAGTTTTCAAGCTCTTCACCTCTCTTGTCCATATGTTCATAGCCCCAGCTCTGTGAATGGCTGTTAAAGTCTCCACATATAATCACTCTTTCTTTTAATGAAATTGTCTAGTGCCAGTGGACGATCGCTCAGACAGTAGAAGTTAAGTAAATGAAAGGCCGTATTTCCTGTCCTGAGGTGCAGTATCTGATATTCAGCCCCATCCATATACACCTCAAGCTGACATGCATTGATGTTGTTCTTTACAAGTGTCAATATTCCGCCCTTTTTTTCTGTCTTTTCTGTCAGATCGGTAACACTGGTATCCCCTATAATCTTCAAAGATACGCCTTTGTTTAATTGGGTTTCCTGCAAGCAGCATGCGCTTACTTGCCCTTCATGTAGGATATTTTCCAACTCTACCTTTTTACTGTACCTATCTATTTTGCTATTGGTGCCTTCAGCATCCCAGTGCATTATTTTAAGTAGTCTTAGTTTTTATTGGCCAGTAGTTCTATTTTCTCGCCTCCTGACTCCATGGGGCGGTTAGGAAGGATATCCAGTAATAGTGGTTAGGCCCTTTCGGGGCTGAGGGTACGACACTATACCCACCCAAGTGTCATCACAGGGCGAGTGCCATTTCAATTCGCAGTTATAGACATACCTCCTATTGTTGTGAGTATATGGAATCCTGATTGTTATGGTGCCTTTTGGCTGGTTGCGTCCAGCTTCAGGAATTATACCTGCTAGACCAGACTGTGGTCTTGCTCAGGTGTAGGAAGGCCTGGCCAGTCGTGGTTTTCAATAAGGGGTTAAGGCAAAGAAATGCAAATGAATGCATAAAAATATGAAACTGCAGTAAAGCTAAATGTGAGGGACAGTTGAAAAAAAAAAATAGAAAAAAAATGGTATGGTAAAAGCTTTACGTAATTAATAGACGACACAGATTTGAACGACGTTTGGGCTCAATAGGCCTTCAGCAGGAACAAACAAACAACAAAAAGTTATGTAAGTAGATAAAACTAATCCTACATAGCTACCCAATAATGAAACATCCAAAACAAAATGATCGAAACTGATTTATGAAACGAAAAATGTCTTCCCTGTGTCGTGGACCGTGGCCGGAAAGAGAAAGAAGGATTCGAGGGTGTGTGCTGTAAACACCCTACTAATTGGAGGGTCAAAAACGTGTAAAGGGTTCTAAAAATATGTGACGGTTGGGGGGGGGGCACTGTCTAGGTTACCTCGACTACAAAGACACTGGCAATGTCTATAAGCATCTAAGACACAGATGTATACACACACACACACAAATGTGTGTGTGTATATATATATATATATATATATATATATATATATATATATATATATCTACACCCATACATATGAAAACGTGCATGCATCTGCACACTCATACAGGGACAATGATATATATGTAGAAATATGTGCATAACGCCCACATAACCAGAAGAGTACACACCGAGGTCAGTGTGCATACACAAAGGAGAAAGAATAGAACAGAAGAATAACAGACACTCGAAAGGAGGAAAGAATGAGATGTCTGAGAATGGGGTATACTAAAAAAACTTGTTGAAGGTAAGTAGCACATACAAAAGAGGTATAGGAGACCACCGAAGTATCGCAGTGTGGTCTAGTAGAGGAGAGCTATGAATATCATGGCAGAGTAGATAGACTGAAGTGCCCAAACATGGGCAGCAGAGAAGACTATGCAATAGGGAAGGAGCAACTAAAGGTAAGCTATGTGTACGAGTGAGATATACTCATGCCTCGTGGGGTGAGCGAACCAAATTGGACTATAAGGCGATTCTCCAAAGCTAACCGGCTACGGTCGCCAGAGTGGCAAAGGACAATACCAGTGATACGGATGTCGTCTTTGCCCTTGTGGTCTTAGAAATTGGCCGGGTGACTGTTAAGCCCCATCCCCACGACAAGGAACTGGCCTTAACGGGTGATCATGCTACATTGAATTGTTGACTGAATAAAAGGCAGTGTTAACTGCAGATAAATGTGTTACAAAAGTGAGATCACTCAATTTCACTGCAAACAACAGCATGCACACTCTGCTTCACCTTTTGATTATAGACTGGACACCTCTGAAGCTGCCCTGGCTGTATTGATATAGTTCTGCTAAATGTATAGTTCTGCTAAATGTTCAACTGGTCTCTACGTTGATCTGATATCATCTTGTGCATCTGTTATCAACATCAACAGTACCTTTGGTCTGCTACTTTCACGACTATTTATTGACAAATTCCTTCTTCAGTTTTGATTTTGTGTTTCTCCTTCACATTTTTGCGGCCATCGTTTGTTTTAGTCTTGAGTAGCTTGTGCATACCAGAGGTAGGTAGCCCACACGAAAGTGGCCCCTGTGATATCAAAGACTGGACAAGGAAAACATTCAATTAAATCCAGGTAACTGGAACAGTAGAAGAGTGGAGGAAGATCATGACATGTCCTCAAACTCTGAGGCAGAGGGTGCATTTATGTAAGGTCTGCTGTAGACCTTGTGGTATATTCATAGCACTATGTGGCAGTACAACCCAGCGAAGAACAGATAAACGATATATGTGAATTGTGTTCATGGAGGGCGTAAATTTCACGGAAATATCAAGTCTAATTATTAATTTACTGGGCAGAACTGGTCGGAGGCATTGTTTCTGACCTTGTTTCAATTGAGTTGGGCATGGAACGCGACAGTACAGACAGAATTGCTTGGATGTGCAGAATGCACTGGAGAAAAAGAGACTAAAAACTGGATAGTGTAAAACACATACATGACGTTAAGCGATATTAGGATTGATAATTAGACCAGATTGAATATTTGGAGTGTTATCATCATCTACGCCAGTTGGTACAGAAATTGAGAATAATGAGATAGAATGAAGTGGAAATACAGGATGGGACATTTCGTTAATGAGAAACGTGATGGAGATGCTGGGAACGAGATGAGTCACTCAAGGAAAGAGACAATGGAGATGGACAGCAAGATCAATTTGAAACGGAGAAGATTCTGAGCTGAAAATGACATGGGGATCCACGAATCAGCGGCAGTTTGTGTGGGCATATGGAGTGGGTTGTCGAGGGTCTTTGAGGGCATGATGTGGCTCTACGGGAGTGTGTACAGATTGCCTCATAATCTGGTTGTTAGGGTCGAGGATGCGACAAGGAGGGTACTGTAAGAGTATTTTTATTAGAGGAGAGGAAGACAAGAAATCCAATGTCCTCAGATTTCAGCATTTCTGTCACTCAAGTATGAATGACTGAGTGCTTCCCACAACATGTTAGTGGTGTTTGGTGTTGTTATCCTTCTTGTTGCTATCTTTCAAATATTATCCTTATATGAATGTATGTATCAACGATATTGCAATAAGACGTAATTAAACTATAGATTTATTCAGTATGGAAAAGTATGTAAACAACGAAGGGAATAGCTCTCATATAATAATTGTTTTATTTTTTTTAATCAAAGGTTTGATATAGATATTTACTGCTTCAAATCGCTTCATCATCATCCTCATCATCATCATCGAGTGCCATCTCCGCAATGAAGGTTGGCTACCATTGAGCGCCATTCTGCTCATCTCTTGCTTTGATGGTGCAGGTTGCCATAGGCTGACTTGTCCATATTTAGATGTTACTCGTCAATGTTAGTCTTGGTCTGCCTCTGCCTCTTTTACCTTGTATTTTCCCTTCCAAGATTACTTTTCGTAGGCTGTTGTGTATTTTAATATGGACCAAAAATCGCATTTGTCTTGTTTTAATTGTATATAGTAGTTTTTTTTTTCATTTTTAGTTGTTTTAAGACATCATCGTTTTTCTTTTCTTTTTTTCCATCCAGTTTTACCTATTCTTCCATATATCCACATTTCAAAGGCTTCAATTCTCTGTTCTGTTTACAAATCAAATATGTTTGTATTTAACAATATTTGTTTATTTCCGCTTATTTTTCGTTCGGTTATTAGCAGATTAAGATGCACTCTGTTGCATTTGTCCAGTACATTTGTCCTGTGCCTCTGTCTCTGACAATATTTGTACAGTGTCTATGTCTCTGACAGCATTTGTCCAGTGCCTCTGTCTCTGACAGCATTGGTCCAGTGCCTCTGTCGC
The DNA here is from genome assembly GCA_032433765.1 of Megaustenia siamemsis. Taxonomy (NCBI): domain Eukaryota; kingdom Metazoa; phylum Mollusca; class Gastropoda; order Stylommatophora; family Ariophantidae; genus Megaustenia; species Megaustenia siamemsis. Next base: position 42,960,040 of record JAVIAB010000108.1, on the reverse strand, counting down.
TGACAGCATTTGTTCAATGCCTCTGTCTTTGACAGCATTTGTTCAGTGCCCCTGTCTTTGACAGCATTTGCCCAATGCCTCTATCTTTGACAGCATTTGTCCAGTGCCTCTGTCTCTGACAGCATTTCTCCAGTGCCTCTGTCTTTGACAGCATTTGTCCAGTGCCTCTGTCTTCGACAGCATTTGTCCAGTGCCTCTATGTCTGACAGCATTGGTCCAGTGCCTCTGTCGCTGACAGCATTTGTCCAGTGCCTCTGTCTCTGACAGCATTTGTCCAGTGCCTCTGTCTCTGACAGCATTGGTCCAGTGCCTCTGTCGCTGACAGCTTTTGTCCAGTGCCTCTGTCGCCTACAGCATTTGTCCAGTGCCTCTATCTTTGACAGCATTTGTCCAGTGCCTCTGTCTCTGACAGCATTGGTCCAGTGCCTCTGTCTTCAACAGCATTGGTCCAGTGCCTCTGTCGCTGACAGCATTTGTCCAGTGCCTCTGTCTCCGACAGCATTGATCCAGTGCCTCTGTCTTCAACAGCATTGGTCCAGTGCCTCTGTCGCTGACAGCGTTTGTCCAGTGCCTCTGTCTCTGACAGCATTTGTCCAGTGCCTCTGTCGCTGACAGCATTTGTCCAGTGCCTTTGTCTTCAATAGCATTGGTCCAGTGCCTCTGTCGCTGACAGCATTTGTCCAGTGCCTCTGTCTCTGACAGCATTGGTCCAGTGCCTCTGTCTTCAATAGCATTGGTCCAGTGCCTCTGTCTCTGACAGCATTGGTCCAGTGCCTCTGTCTTCAACAGCATTGGTCCAGTGCTTCTGTCGCTGACAGCATTTGTCCAGTGCCTCTGTTTTTGACAGCATTTGTTCAGTGCCTCTGTCTCTGACAGCATTTGTTCAGTGCCTCTATCTCTGACAGCATTTGTTCAGTGCCTCTGTCTCTGACAGCATTTGTTCAGTGCCTCTGTCTCTGACAGCATTTGTTCAGTGCCTCTATCTCTGACAGCATTTGTTCAGTGCCTCTGTCTCTGACAGCATTTGTTCAGTGCCTCTTTCTCTGACAGCATTTGTTCAGTGCCTCTGTCTCTGACAGCATGTGTCCAGTGCCTCTGTTTTTGACAGCATTTGTTCAGTGCCTCTGTCTCTGACAGCATTTGTTCAGTGCCTCTATCTCTGACAGCATTTGTTCAGTGCCTCTGTCTCTGACAGCATTTGTTCAGTGCCTCTGTCTCTGACAGCATTTGTTCAGTGCCTCTGTCTCTGACAGCATTTGTTCAGTGCCTCTGTCTCTGACAGCATTTGTTCAGTGCCTCTATCTCTGACAGCATTTGTTCAGTGCCTCTGTCTCTGACAGCATTTGTTCAGTGCCTCTGTCTCTGACAGCATTTGTTCAGTGCCTCTGTCTCTGACAGCATTTGTCCAGTGCCTCTGTCTTCGACAGCATTTGTCCAGTGCCTCTGTCTTCGACAGCATTTGTCCAGTGCCTCTGTCTTCGATAGCATTTGTCCAGTGCCTCTGTCTCTGACAACATTGGTCCAGTGCCTCTGTATTGGACAGCATTTGTCCAGTGCCTCTGTCTTTGACAGCATTTGTCCAGTGCCTCTGTCTCTGACAGCATTTGTCCAGTGCTTATGTCTCTGAAAGCATTTGTCCAGTGCCTCTGTCTTTGACAGCATTTGTGCAGTAACTATGTCTCTGACAGCATTTGTCCAGTGCCTATGTCTTTGACAGCATTTGTCCAGTGCCTCTGTCTCTGACAGCATTTGTCCAGTGCCTCTGTCTCTGACAGCATTGTCCAGTGCCTCTGTCTCTGACAGCATTGTCCAGTGCCTCTGTCTCTGACAGCATTGTCCAGTGCCTCTGTCTCTGACAGCATTGTCCAGTGCCTCTGTCTCTGACAGCATTGTCCAGTGCCTCTGTCTCTGACAGCATTATCCAGTGCCTCTGTCTCTGACAGCATTTGTCCAGTGCCTCTGTCTCTGACAGCATTGTCCAGTGCCTCTGTCGCTGACAGCATTGTCCAGTGCCTCTGTCTCTGACAGCATTTGTCCAGTGCCTCTGTCTCTGACAGCATTTGTCCAGTGCCTCTGTCTCTGACAGCATTGTCCAGTGCCTCTGTCGCTGACAGCATTTGTCCAGTGCCTTTGTCTCTGACAGCATTTGTCCAGTGCCTCTGTCTCTGACAGCATTTGTCCAGTGCCTCTGTCTCTGACAGCATTGGTCCAGTACCTCTGTCGCTGAGAGCATTTGTCCAGTGCCTCTGTCTCTGACAGCATTTGTCCAGTGCCTCTATCTCTGACAGCATTTGTCCAGTGCCTCTGTTTTTGACAGCATTTGTTCAGTGCCTCTGTCTCTGACAGCATTTGTTCAGTGCCTCTGTCTCTGACAGCATTTGCTCAGTGCCTCTGTCTCTGACAGCATTTGTCCAGTGCCTCTGTCTTCGACAGCATTGGTCCAGTGCCTCTGTCTTCGACAGCATTTGTCCAGTGCCTCTGTCTTCGACAGCATTTGTCCAGTGCCTCTGTCTTCGATAGCATTTGTCCAGTGCCTCTGTCGCCTACAGCATTTGTCCAGTGCCTCTATCTTTGACAGCATTTGTCCAGTGCCTCTGTCTCTGACAGCATTGGTCCAGTGCCTCTGTCTTGGACAGCATTTGTCCAGTGCCTCTGTCTCTGACAGCATTTGTCCAGTGCCTCTATCTCTGACAGCATTTGTCCAGTGCCTATGTCTCTGAAAGCATTGGTCCAGTGCCTCTGTCTTTGACAGCATTTGTCCAGTAACTATGTCTCTGACAGCATTTATCCAGTGCCTATGTCTTTGACAGCATTTGTCCAGTGCCTCTGTCTCTGACAGCATTTGTCCAGTGCCTCTGTCTCTGACAGCATTGTCCAGTGCCTCTGTCTCTGACAGCATTGTCCAGTGCCTCTGTCTCTGACAGCATTGTCCAGTGCCTCTGTCTCTGACAGCATTATCCAGTGCCTCTGTCTCTGACAGCATTGTCCAGTGCCTCTGTCTCTGACAGCATTGTCCAGTGCCTCTGTCTCTGACAGCATTGTCCAGTGCCTCTGTCTCTGACAGCATTGTCCAGTGCCTCTGTCTCTGACAGCATTGTCCAGTGCCTCTGTCTCTGACAGCATTGTCCAGTGCCTCTGTCTCTGACAGCATTTGTCCAGTGCCTCTGTCTCTGACAGCATTGTCCAGTGCCTCTGTCTCTGACAGCATTGTCCAGTGCCTCTGTCTCTGACAGCATTGTCCAGTGCCTCTGTCTCTGACAACATTTGTTCAGGACAACTCATTTCTGGGTTTTCCTTGACGTATTTGTCTTACTTCCGTGTACATTTGATGTGTAAGGAACGAACAAAGTCCTGAAACTGTTCAACTTGGAATGGGTAGGGAAGTAGTGGAAGAATTTAGCTGGGACAAAGTAGACATTTGTGGCTTACAACCCCCGTCTTATACACACAGAACTACAAGAGTGCGGTTACATACAAGTTATCACGGAAAGGTTGTCTCCAGCGGCGCCTTTCTGTTTATTTCTGTCTCGTCTATTTACACAAGAACATCAGTTAGGCCGAAAAATAACATTTCCACAGTAGGAGAACTTCATAATGATGACAATATCTGGCGCTTGTTTTTAGTTGTGAAGAGAACTGTAGAGTCTTTCACGTGAAGATGGCCCTTGGGAAAACCTCACGAACTGGATTTCTCCCACCCCCTTTTCCCCCCAGCTATTTATAGATCTAATCTTCCACGCGCGTCACTGTTTATGCTGACTCTCCATAAAACACAAGTATGTTGTATGTTTTTTTTATCATACAGTATTTACTCATTAGTTGTGAGCATGGTCGGCCTGTTAATTGGGGAAACACTTGAGGGCAGGGACTCTGGTTTTGTCGATGATCGTTTCTCTAGTCGATAATATTTCACGATCACGTGTGCGATCACGTTGCATCCGTTATTTCAGATTCTTCATGTGTTGACTCTCCTGTTCTACCCATCTTACCTTTCCTTCACTACCTCTCACTTTCTGTCAATCTACCGGGTTGATTATTTTTCCAATGCCAAATGTTCACTTTATTTATGGATACACATGGGTATGTTCGCAAGTTGCATGCTTGCTTCTCCCTTGGAAATCTTCTACTGTTGCTGAAAGTGAATAAAGACAAACTAATATTGGAACTGAACACTAGGTGTCGACAGCACACAATTTCCTGGTTTTGTTCACTGATCCTACAGAAACCACCAAATGAACACTCACTTAGCAAGCCACCAAATGAACACCCACTCAGCAAGCCACCAATAAACACCCACTCAGCAAGCCACCAAATGAACACTCACTCAGCAAGCCACTAAATGAACACTCACTTAGCAGGCCACCAAATGAACACTCACTCAGCAAGCCACTAAATAAACACCCACTCAGCAAGCCACCAAATGAACACTCACTCAGCAAGCCACCAAATGAACACTCACTCAGCAAGCCACCAAATGAACACTCACTCAGCAAGCCACTAAATAAACACCCACTCAGCAAGCCACCAAATGAACACTCACTCAGCAAGCCACCAAATGAACACTCACTCAAAGCCACCAAATGAACACCCACTCAGCAAGCCACCAAATAAACACCCACTCAGCAAGCCACCAAATGAACACTCACTCAGCAAGCCACCAAATAAACACCCACTCAGCAAGCCACCAAATAAACACCCACTCAGCAAGCCACCAAATGAACACTCACTCAGCAAGCCACTAAATGAACACTCACTTAGCAGGCCACCAAATGAACACTCACTTAGCAAGCCACCAAATGAACACCCACTCAGCAAGCCACAAAATGAACACTCACTTAGCAAGCCACCAAATGAACACCCACTCAGCAAGCCACCAAATGAACACCCACTTAGCAAGCCACCAAATGAACACTCACTCAGCAAGCCACCAAATTTGACAGAAATGACTGTAATCACAGTTTTCTCTTATAAAGATAAATTTTGTTAGAAGATTACTGCCATTAGTTTTGTTAGAGGATTACCGCCATTAGTTTTGTTAGTGGATTACCGTCATTTGTTTTGTTAGTGGATTACCGTCATTTGTTTTGTTAGAGAACTGACACCTTTAGTTTTGTTAGAGGATTACCCCCATTAGTTTTGTTAGAGAACTGACACCTTTAGTTTTGTTAGAGGATTACCCCCATTAGTTTTGTTAGTGGATTACATTATTATTTTTGTTAGAGGATTACCGCCATTATTTTTGTTAGGGGACTGACACCTTTAGTTTTGTTAGAGGACTACCGCCATTAGTTTTATTAGAGGACTGACACCTTTAGTTTTGTTAGAGGATTACCGCCATAAGTTTTGTTAGAGGACTGACACCATTAGTTTTGTTAGAGGATTACCGCCATAAGTTTTGTTAGTGGATTACCGCCATAAGTTTTGTTAGAGGATTACCGCCATTAGTTTTGTTAGAGGACACCTTACCGCCATAAGTTTTGTTAGAGGATTATCGCCATAAGTTTTGTTAGAGAACTGACACCTTTAGTTTTGATAGAGGACTACCGCCATAAGTTTTGTTAGAGGACTACCGCCATAAGTTTTGTTAGAGAACTGACACCTTTAGTTTTGTTAGAGGACTACCGCCATAAGTTTTGTTAGAGAACTGACACCTTTAGTTTTGTTAGAGGACTACCGCCATAAGTTTTGTTAGAGAACTGACACCTTTAGTTTTGTTAGAGGACTACCGCCATAAGTTTTGTTAGAGAACTGACACCTTTAGTTTTGTTAGAGGATTACCCCCATTAGTTTTGTTAGAGGATTACCGCCATTATTTTTGTTAGTGGATTACCGTCATTTTTTGTTAGAGGATTACCGCCATTATTTTTGTTAGTGGATTACCGTCATTTGTTTTGTTAGAGAACTGACACCTTTAGTTTTGTTACAGGATTACCGCCATAGTTTTGTTAGAGGATTACCGCCATAAGTTTTGTTAGAGGATTATCGCCATAAGTTTTGTTAGAGGATTATCGCCATAAGTTTTGTTAGAGGATTACCGCCATAAGTTTTGTTAGAGGATTATCGCCATAAGTTTTGTTAGAGGATTACCGCCATTAGTTTTGTTAGAGGATTACCGCCATTAGATTTGTTAGGGAACTGACACCTTTAGGTTTGTTAGATGATTGCCGCTATTAGGTTTGTTAGAGGATTACCACCATTAGTTTTGTTAGAGGATTACCGCCATTAGCTTTGTTATAGGATTACCGCCATTAGTTTTGTTAGAGGATTACCGCCATTAGTTTTGTTAGAGGATTACCGCCATAAGTTTTGTTAGAGGATTACCGCCATTAGTTTTGTTAGAGGATTACCGCCATTAGGTTTGTTAGAGGATTACCGCCATTAGTTTTGTTAGAGGATTAACGCCATTAGTTTTGTTAGAGGATTACCGCCATGAGTTTTATTAGAGGATTACCGCCATTAGTTTTGTTAGAGGATTACCGCCATTAGTTTTGTTAGTGGATTACCGCCATAAGTTTTGTTAGAGGATTACCGCCATGAGTTTTGTTAGTGGATTACCGCCATTTGTTTTGTTAGTGGATTACCGCCATAAGTTTTGTTAGAGGATTACCGCCATGAGTTTTGTTAGAGGATTACCGTCATTTGTTTTGTTAGAGGACTGACACCTTTAGTTTTGTTAAAGGATTACTGCCATTAGTTTTGTTAGTGGATTACCGTCATTTGTTTTGTTAGAGGACTGACACCTTTAGTTTTGTTAGAGGATTACTGCCATTAGTTTTGTTAGTGGATTACCCTCATTTGTTTTGTTAGAGGACTGACACCTTTAGTTTTGTTAAAGGATTACTGCCATTAGTTTTGTTAGTGGATTACCGTCATTTGTTTTGTTAGAGGACTGACACCTTTAGTTTTGTTAGAGGATTACTGCCATTAGTTTTGTTAGTGGATTACCGTCATTTGTTTTGTTAGAGGACTGACACCTTTAGTTTTGTTAGAGGATTACTGCCATTAGTTTTGTTACAAGGCTGACACCTTTAGTTTTGTTAGAGGATTACCGCCATTAGTTTTGTTAGAGGATTACTGCCATTAGTTTTGTTACAGGACTGACACCTTTAGTTTTGTTAGAGTATTACCCCCATTAGTTTTGTTAGAGGATTACCGCCATTAGTTTTGTTAGAGGATTACCCCCATTAGATTAGTTTTGTTAGTGGATTACCGTCATTTATTTTGTTAGAGGACTGACACCATTAGTTTTGTTAGAGGATTACCCCCATTAGTTTTGTTAGAGGACAGATACCTTTAGTTTTGTTAGAGGATTACCCCCATTAGTTTTGTTAGATAATTACGGCCATTATTTTTGTTAGAGGAGTACCGCCATTAGTTTTGTTAGAGGACTGACACCTTTAGTTTTATTAGGGATTATCGCCATTAGTTTTGTTAAGGGACAGATACCTTTAGTTTTGTTAGAGGACTACTGCCATTAGTTTTGTTAGAGGATTACTGCCATTAGTTTTGTTAGAGGATTACTGCCATAAGTTTTGTTAGAGGATTACCGCCATAAGTTTTGAGAAACGTTTTTTTTGTGGATTACCGCCATAAGTTTTGTTAGAGGATTACTGTCATAAGTTTTGTGAGAGGATTACCGCCATAAGTTTTGTTAGAGAACTGACACCTTTAGCTTTGGTAGAGGACTACCGCCATTAGTTTTGTGAGAGGAATACCGCCATTAGTTTTGTTAGAGGGTTACCGCCATTAGTTTTGTTAGAGGATTACCACCATTAGTTTTGTTAGAGGACTGACACCTTTAGTTTTGTTAGAGGGTTACCGCCATTAATTTTGTTAGAGGACTGACGCCATTAGTTGTTTAGAGGACTGACACCTTTAGTTTTGTTAGAGAATTACCGCCATTAGTTTTGTTACAGGATTACCGCCATTAGCTTTGTTAGAGGATTATCGCCATTAATTTTTTTAGACGATTACCGCCATTAGTTTTGTTAGAGGATTACCGCCATTAGTTTTGTTAGAGGATTACCGCCATTAGTTATGTTAGAGGATTACTGTCATTAGTTTTGTTAAAGGAATACCGCCATTAGTTTTTTACAGGATTACCGCCATTAGTTTTGTTAGAGGATTGACACCATTATTTCTGTTGGATTATTGACATTATTTCTGATGGATAATTGACATCATTATTTCTTTTGGATAATTGATATCATTATTTCTGTTGGATAATTGACATCATTATTTCTGTTGGATAATTGACATCATTCTTTCTGTTCGATAATTGACATCGTTCTTTCTGTTCGATAATTGACATCATTATTTCTGTTCGATAATTGGCATCATTATTTATGTTTGAATAATTGACATCATTATTTATGTTGGATAATTGACATCATTATTTTTGTTGGATAATTGACATAATTATATCTGTTGGATAATTGACATCATTATTTCTGTTGGATAATTGACATAATTATTTATGTTGGATAATTGGCATCATTGTTTCTGTTGGATAATTGACACCTTTATTTCTATTAAATGATTGACATCATTATTTCTGTTGGATAATTGACACCTTTATTTCTGTTAAATGATTGACATCATTATTTCTGTTGGATAATTGACACCATTATTTCTATTAAATAATTGACACCATTATTTCTATTAAATAATTGACATCATTATTTGTGATGGATAATTGCCTCCATTATTTCTGATAGATGATCGACACCATTATTCCTGTGAATAGATAAATAATAATTAATTAAGAGAAAATGTGTGGACCATCATAGTTTATGTTTTGCACATTTATTTGTGTCATCTTTTTGTTCTGTGCTCCTATAATGTTACTCCTTTCCTTTGCCATATAAATATGTAAAGTAACACTTGTTATATTCTACTGTAGTGTTCATACAGTCACTCTAAAAATTGTCTCGTAGCTCGCACTGTTTGTTGGACTGTCATCACGGGGCAGGAGTACTCAAATAGACAGGCTGTCATCACGGGGCAGGAGTACTCAAATAGACAGGCTGTCATCACGGGACAGGAGTACTCAAATAGACAGGCTGTCATCACGGGGCAGGAGTACTCAAATAGACGGGCTGTCATCACGGGGCAGGAGTACTCAAATAGACAGACTGTCATCACGGGGCAGGAGTACTCAAATAGACGGGCTGTCATCACGGGGCAGGAGTACTCAAATAGACAGACTGTCATCACGGGGCAGGAGTACTCAAATAGACGGGCTGTCATCACGGGGCAGGAGTACTCAAATAGACAGTCTGTCATCACGGGGCAGGAGTACTCAAATAGACGGGCTGTCATCACGGGGCAGGAGTACTCAAATAGATAGTCTGTCATCACGGGGCAGGAGTACTCAAATAGACAGTCTGTCATCACGGGGCAGGAGTACTCAAATAGATAGTCTGTCATCACGGGGCAGGAGTACTCAAATAGACAGTCTGTCATCACGGGGCAGGAGTACTCAAATAGACGGTCTGTCATCACGGGGCAGGAGTACTCAAATAGACAGTCTGTCATCACGGGGCAGGAGTACTCAAATAGACGGGCTGTCATCACGGGGCAGGAGTACTCAAATAGATAGTCTGTCATCACGGGGCAGGAGTACTCAAATAGACTGTCATCACGGGGCAGGAGTACTCAAATAGACAGCTGTCATCACGGGCAGGCAGGAGTACTCAAATAGACAGTCTGTCGTCATCAAGGCATAGTACTCAAATAGACAGTCTGTCATCACAAGGAGTACTCAAATAGAGTCCTCAAATAGACAGTCTGTCATCACAAGGCATAAGTACTCAAATAGACAGTCTGTCATCACAAGGCATAAGTACTCAATAGGCAGTCTGTCATCACAGGGCATAAGTACTCAAATAGACAATCTGTCATCACAAGGCATAAGTACTCAAATAGACAGTCTGTCATCACAAGGCATAAGTACTCAAATAGACAATCTGTCATCACAAGGCATAAGTACTCAAATAGACAGTCTGTCATCACAAGGCATAAGTACTCAAATAGACAATCTGTCATCACAAGGCATAAGTACTCAAATAGACAGTCTGTCATCACAAGGCATAAGTACTCAAATAGACAGTCTGTCATCACAAGGCATAAGTACTCAAATAGACAATCTGTCATCACAAGGCATAAGTACTCAAATAGACAGTCTGTCATCACAAGGCATAAGTACTCAAATAGACAGTCTGTCATCACGGGGCGGGAGTACTCAAATAGACAGTCTGTCATCACGGGGCGGGAGTACTCAAATAGACAGTCTGTCATCACGGGGCGGGAGTACTCAAATAGACAGTCTGTCATCACAGGGCATAAGTACTCAAATAGACAGCCTGTCATCACGGGGCGGGAGTACTCAAACGAAGAGACTGTCATCAATGAGCAAGATTACGCCAAGAAACTTCCAAAGTGAACAACTTGTTACGTGAACATCTACAACACATCCTTTCCTTTTTTCTTCTCTCTCTCTCTCTCTCTCTCTCTCTCTCTCTCTCTCTCTCTTACTCTCACTCTTTCTTTGTCCCTCTGTATCAAATAAACACTCTTTCTTTCTCTCTCTCTCTCTCTCTCTCTCTCTCTCTCTCTCTCTCTCTCTCTCTCTGTGTGTGTATCAATGCAAGCAAAATGAGAAACAAACTAAGACTTGTCATTAAGACTTGTATACACCACTGATCACAAGACCAATATAAAACATTAAGACTTGTATACACCACTGATCACAAGACCAATATAAAACATTAAGACTTGTATACACCACTGATCACACGACAGATATAAAATGTTAAGACTTGTATACACCACTGATCACAAGACCAGGTCATGACTTTAAGACTTGTATACGCCACTGATCACAAGACCAGGTCATGACTTTAAGACTTGTATACGCCACTGATCACAAGACCAGGTCATGACTTTAAGACTTGTATACGCCACTGATCACAAGACCAATATAAGACATTAAGAGTTGTATACGCCACTGATCATAAGACATTAAAAGTTGTATACACTACTGATCACAAGACTAATATAAGACCTTAAGAGTTGCATACGCCACTGATCACAAGACCAATATAAGACATTAAGAGTTGTAAACGCCACTGATCACAAGACCATTATAAGACATTAAGAGATGTATACGCCACTGATCACAAGACCAATATATGACATTAAGAGTTGTATACGCCACTGATCACAAGACCATTATAAGACATTAAGACTTGTATACGCCACTAATCACAAGACCAATATAAGACATTAAGAGTTGTATACGCCACTGATCTCAAGATCAATATAAGACATTAAGAGTTGTATACGCCACTGATCACAAGACCAATATAAGACATTAAGAGTTGTATACGCCACTGATCACAAGACCAATATAAGACATTAAGAGTTGTATACGCCACTGATCACAAGACCAATATAAGACATTAAGAGTTGTATACGCCACTGATCACAAAACCAATATAAGACATTAAGAGTTGTATACGCCACTGATCACAAGACCAATATAAGACATTAAGAGTTGTATACGCCACTGGTCACAAGACCAATATAAGACATTAAGAGTTGTATACGCCACTGATCACGAGACCATATAAGACATTAAGAGTTGTATACGCCACTGATCACAAGACCAATATAAGACATTAAGAGTTGTATACGCCACTGATCACAAGACCAATACAAGACATTAAGAGTTGTATACGCCACTGATCACAAGACCAATATAAGACATTAAGAGTTGTATACGCCACTGATCACAAGACCAATATAAGACATTAAAAGTTGTATACGCCACTGATCTAAGACCAATATAAGACATTAAGAGTTGTATACGCCACTGATCACAAGACCAATATAAGACATTAAGAGTTGTATACGCCACTGATCACAAGACCAATATAAGACATTAAAAGTTGTATACGCCACTGATCACAAGACCAATATAAGACATTAAGAGTTGTATACGCCACTGATCACAAGACCAATATAAGACATTAAAAGTTGTATACGCCACTGATCACAAGACCAATATAAGACATTAAGAGTTGTATACGCCACTGATCACAAGACCAATATAAGACATTAAAAGTTGTATACGCCACTGATCACAAGACCAATATAAGACATTAAGAGTTGTATACGCCACTGATCACAAGACCAATATAAGACATTAAGAGTTGTATACGCCACTGATCACAAGACCAATATAAGACATTAAAAGTTGTATACGCCCCTGATCACAAGACCAATATAAGACATTAAGAGTTGTATACGCCACTGATCACAAGACCAACCTCCTCTAACCGCCACTGCCGTAATGGCGAGGACCAAAACGACTGTTGCCAGCTGTTGTGTGTATAATCGATCTGGCTCTCTGTGTCTGCAATTTCTGTTCCTCTACGCATATCGTAGCTCGCTAGCACACATACCGTAGCTCGCTAGCACACATATCGTAGCTCGCTAGCACACATATCGTAGCTCGCTAGCACACACACATCGAAGCTCACTAGCACACACATCGAAGCTCACTAAAACACACATATCGTAGTTCGCTAGCACACATCGTAGCTCGCTAGCACAAACATGGCGTAGCTCAATAGCACACACACATCGTAGCTCACTAACACGCACATATCGTAGCTCGCTAGCACACATACATATTAGCTCACTAGCACACACAGTAGCTCACTAGCACACACACATGTCGTAGCTCGCTAGCGCACATATATCGTAGCTCACTAGCACACATTTCGTAGTTCAATAGCACACATATCGTAGCTCACGCACACACACTTCTCGTAGCTCACTAGCACACACACTTATCGTAGCTCACTAGCTTACATATATCGTAGCTCGCTAGCACACACACACACACACATCATAGTTCACTAACACACATCGTAGCTCGCTAGCACGCATACATATTAGCTCACTAGCACACATATTACCTCACTATCACACACATCGTAGCTCACTAGCACACACACATATCGTAGCTCGCTAGCGCATATATATCGTAGCTCACGCACACACATATCGTAGCTCACGCACAATATATCGTAGTAGCTCACTAGCGCACGCACATATCGTAGCTTGCTAGCAGACACATATCGTAGCTCACTAGCACACACACATCGTAGCTCGCTAACACACATATCGTAGCTCACGCACACACATATCGTCGCTCACACACACACACACTTATCGTAGCTCGCTAGCACACATATCGTAGTTCACTAGCACATATATCGTAGCTAACTAGCACACATATCGTAGTCAACTAGCACATATATCGTAGCTAACTAGCACACATATCGTAGTTCACTAGCACATATATCGTAGCTCACTAGCACACACATATCGTAGTTCACTAGCACTCACACATATCGTAGCTCACTAGCACATACATCGTAGCTCGCTAGCACACACACATATCGTAGCTCACTAGCATACACACATCGTAGCTCGCTAGCACACACACATCGTAGCTAGCTCACTAGCACACATATCGTAGCTCGCTAGCACACATATCGTAGCTCGCTAGCGCACATATCGTTGCTCACTAGCACACATATCGTAGCTCACTAGCATACACACATCGTAGCTCGCTAGCACACACACATATCGTAGCTCGCTAGCACACATATCGTAGCTTGCTAGCACACACACACATCGTAGCTCGCTAGCACACATATTCGACTATAAGGTTGTGGTTTGTAAGCAAGGCAGTCTTTCAAACGCTCACATACGTGTCAGTGGCACCTATATTTTGATAGCAATGCACTATCGCCGGTACGACTGCAGCCTGGCCTGAGGTCAGAAAGAAAATTATTTTTTCAAGCAAAACTCAGCAAAAGTGCACACATCAAAGCCGTTTAATGCCGACATTTAAGTTTATTTTTTATGTTTCGTTTTTCGCTTATATAGTCAATTAAAGATCGGTCATAAATACAAGTTGAGTAGAAGTTACAGCTTTTGTTGTCATGTAATTGTAGGGAAGGGGGTGGGGGGGGGTGATGTTGTCGTCTTCACGACATGAGGAGATAGCCAGGTGTATACACAACCAGCAGTTTCTGGTACCATGGGTGTCCTCACACTACGTCACTCCTAGTGGAAAATGATCACCTAGTCCAGAATGCTCTAGTATCAACTGCACAGCGATGAATGAACACCACAAACATGTCAGATAACTGGGTCATTGAAAGATCCCATGGAAACTCTAGTAACCTCGCGCTGGCTGGAGCTGGTGGACTCAAACTGCATTACTTAAGCCTACATTTAGCAGAACACACGTTTATACAAATTTGTCCTGCTACAGCTGTCTTTGCATGTGCTCGCACAGTTTTGGTCCCCACCATATATATTGTGCGTGTGCATGTGTGTGTGTGTGTGTGTGTGGGAGAGAAAGAGAGAGAGATTGATTTGTTTGTCACTGACTTTCAAAATACCCACGTTGTAGATTAAACTATTACGAAGACATTATGATAATATATACATCTCCAGCTTATGTGATTTGAACTGGATCCAATTTCACGCTGGCAAGGATCAATGATTTCAATCACTGTGTGTGTTGTTGACTAGTAGCTTTCAACATATTTTACCTTAGCATGACCTGGACCTGTCCTCAATGTATGAGAGTCCGACTTCTGAAGTCATCATCACCAGCAGTGGATGTCAGACAACGTTATGTGCTAGCTCTAACTCATATCTACATATGTTTCTCTCCTACTACTGCTCTTAAACCCACGTCTAATAGACATAGTGATACGTTGGTCGTGGTTTCCAGCAAGTTGCTATGTCTACCTATTTCGGCCCAACACATCCGACTTCAGCATGTCATATTTGAGTACTATTGATCTCCTTCCTTCTTGCTAGTCCTGAATAGTCAGTCTGTTTCTAGAATCACAACCGGGATGTGGATTATGATCTCTGACACAAACAGTCAGCAATGAGTCGCAAAGAACTTCCAGTCATAGTTGCTGTTAGGCCCTTCAGCCCGCGGTAGATAAAAGCAACGACTTCGAAGCATGAACAAAAGTCTACAACTCGCACACCTTGTTTTATGTTGTCTGATTAGAGTAAAGGTAAGAAAAAGCTGGGAGAATTCCTCAGGGAAATCTTAATTAACAGATAAAACCGATCAGATCACTCATTGGACACAGAAGTATGTACTTCATTATTCGGGCTTTGACATGGTGTAAATTATGTGGCCTGATCAGTCGGTGTTGACTTTGACATGGTGTAAATTATGTGGCCTGATCAGTCGGTGTTGACTTTGGCATGGTGTAAATTATGGGGCCTGATCAGTGGTGTTGACTTTGACATTGTGTAAATTATGGGGCCTGATCAGTGGTGTTGACTTTGGCATGGTGTAAATTATGGGGCCTGATCAGTCGGTGTTGACTTTGACATTGTGTAAATTATGGGGCCTGATCAGTGGTGTTGACTTTGACATTGTGTAAATTATGTGGCCTGATCAGTCGGTGTTGACTTTGACATGGTGTAAATTATGGGGCCTGATCAGTGGTGTTGACTTTGACATTGTGTAAATTATGTGGCCTGATCAGTCGGTGTTGACTTTGACATGGTGTAAATTATGGGGCCTGATCAGTCGGTGTTGACTTTGACATGGTGTAAATTATGTGGCCTGATCAGTCGGTGTTGACTTTGACATTATGTAAATTATGCTGAGATCCTCAAGGCAATTGATAGCCATAATCTAATACATCTCCAAAAAATGTTCAACATCATTTGGAAAACAGAGAAGACGCCTCATAAATGGAAAAAAGGAATCATTGTTAAGATCCCAAAAAAGGCAATCTTAGAGATTGTAACAACTGGAGAGGCGTGACACTTTTGTCAGTTGCCTCAAAGTTATTCTGCAAAATCATCCTAAATAGAATACAGGATTCAATAGATACAGTAATGCGTGAAGAACAGGCTGGGTTTAGAAAAGGGAGAAGCTGTATTGACCACATTTTCACTCTACGACTTATATTGGAGGAACACATTGAAAAGCAAAAACCTTTTGTACTTAACTTCATCGACTTCAAAAAAGCATTTGATAGTATTCATAGAGATTCTTTGTGGAAAATTCTGAAGCAATATGGTTTACCATCAAAAATCATAAATATTATCAAAGACATGTATGATGGTTACACATGTGCAGTTCGAACAGAGGAAGGACTGAGCGAATGTTTCCCAATAGAAACTGGGGTTAAACAAGGATGTATTTTATCGCCCTTGTTATTTGGAATTGTTATGGACTTCATAATGAAGAAATGCTGCACTGGTAATAAAGGCATCGAATGGATACAAGGAGACCATTTGGAGGACCTCGACTTTGCTGATGACATAGTCCTCATCAGCAGTCAGATAAAAACGATGCAGGAAAACACAAATGAACTATCATCAATAGCCAGCAAAATTGGGCTTGAGATCAATCATGAAAAGACTAAAGTCATGACTAGTTTAATTCCAACAGGTGACAAAATATACATGGAAAACAAACCAGTAGAAGAGATCGATCACTTTATCTATCTTGGAAGTCACATTGATCGAGAATGGGATACGAGCAAAGAAATTAAAATCAGAATAGCTAAAGCAGCAATGTCTTTCAGAAGCCTTGAAAAGTTGTGGAAATCAAAACTTATCAGCACAAACACAAAACTTAGGCTATTCAAATCAAATGTACTATCAACCCTTACGTATGCGTGTGAAAGCTGGAAAACAACAAGAGATATAGAAACAAAGTTGAACGCATTCGAAATAAATGTCTAAGGAAAATACTTGGTATAGCATGGAACGAATTCAAAACAAATGAGGAAATTAGAGAAATCGCCAATCAACCACTAATATCTTCAGTAATAAAGAAAAGACGATGGTCATACGTTGGACATGTGATGAGAAGAGATAATAACCGAATAGCAAAGCAAGCCCTCATATGGGAAACAACAGGTAAAAGAAAAAGAGAAGACCCAGGGAGACACTGAGAAGAACATTGATGAGAGAGGCAAGAGCAGCAGGAGTCGGCTCCCTCAATGAGATAGAACTGCTTGCACAGAACAGAGACAGATGGCGAGATTTGATAAAATATCTTTAAAAGAAAACTGCTAGAACAAAAAAATCCATATAGGAGAAGGTGTATCTTGGTCTACGCCCTATGGGCCGGTTACGGCTCGAAAGGTCAATAGATAGATAGAAATTATGTGGCCTGATCAGTCGGTGTTGACTTTGACATGGTGTAAATTATGTGGCCTGATCAGTCGGTGTTGACTTTGACATTGTGTAAATTATGTGGCCTGATCAGTCGGTGTTGACTTTGACATGGTGTAAATTATGTGGCCTGATCAGTCGGTGTTGACTTTGACATGGTGTAAATTATGTGGCCTGATCAGTCGGTGTTGACTTTGACATTGTGTAAATTATGTGGCCTGATCAGTCGGTGTTGACTTTGACATGGTGTAAATTATGTGGCCTGATCAGTCGGTGTTGACTTTGACATGGTGTAAATTATGTGGCCTGATCAGTCGGTGTTGACTTTGACATGGTGTAAATTATGTGGCCTGATCAGTCGGTGTTGACTTTGACATTGTGTAAATTATGTGGCCTGATCAGTCGGTGTTGACTTTGACATGGTGTAAATTATGTGGCCTGATCAGTCGGTGTTGACTTTGACATGGTGTAAATTATGTGGCCTGATCAGTCGGTGTTGACTTTGACATGGTGTAAATTATGTGGCCTGATCAGTCGGTGTTGACTTTGACATGGTGTAAATTATGTGGCCTGATCAGTCGGTGTTGACTTTGACATGGTGTAAATTATGTGGCCTGATCAGTCGGTGTTGACTTTGACATGGTGTAAATTATGTGGCCTGATCAGTCGGTGTTGACTTTGACATGGTGTAAATTATGTGGCCTGATCAGTCGGTGTTGACTTTGACATGGTGTAAATTATGTGGCCTGATCAGTCGGTGTTGACTTTGACATGGTGTAAATTATGTGGCCTGATCAGTCGGTGTTGACTTTGACATGGTGTAAATTATGTGGCCTGATCAGTCGGTGTTGACTTTGACATGGTGTAAATTATGTGGCCTGATCAGTCGGTGTTGACTTTGACATGGTGTAAATTATGTGGCCTGATCAGTCGGTGTTGACTTTGACATGGTGTAAATTATGTGGCCTGATCAGTCGGTGTTGACTTTGACATGGTGTAAATTATGTGGCCTGATCAGTCGGTGTTGACTTTGACATGGTGTAAATTATGTGGCCTGATCAGTCGGTGTTGACTTTGACATGGTGTAAATTATGTGGCCTGATCAGTCGGTGTTGACTTTGACATGGTGTAAATTATGTGGCCTGATCAGTCGGTGTTGACTTTGACATGGTGTAAATTATGTGGCCTGATCAGTCGTGGTGAGTCACAGAATGGAGCTTCCAGACACTGTTGTATACTGTCGTGAGCTGGAGATTGTAGCTGATAAGCTGAATTACTTTGGATCCATCACCATTGACTATCTCTGACGTCATGCAGAACTGCAAGAGTTGAGGGGGGGGGGGGGGGGGGTTTCGACATTACCTTAGCAACTTAGCCTCGGCTCACTATCCCAGAAACAAGTTTCGACATTACCTTAACGACCTAGCCTCGGCTGACTATCCCAGAAACAAGTTTCGACATTACCTTAACGACCTAGCCTCGGCTCACTATCCCAGAAACAAGTTTCGACATTACCTTAACGACCTAGCCTCGGCTCACTTTCCCACAAACAAGTTTCGATGTTACCTTAGCGACCTAGCCTCGGCTCACTATCCCAGAAACAAGTTTCGAAATTACTTTAGAGACCTAGCCTCGGCTGACTATCCCAGAAACAAGTTTCGACATTACCTTAGCGACCTAGCCTCGGCTGACTATCCCAGAAACAAATTTCGACATTACCTTAGCGACCTAGCCTCGGCTCACTATCCAGAAACAAGTCTCGACATTACCTTAGAGACCTAGCCTCGGCTCACTATCCCAGAAACAGGTTTCGATATTACCTTAGCGACCTAGCCTCGGCAGACTCAGAAACAATCATCATCATGTGCCTTACCGGTTGGCGTAGGTGATCATGTCCCTCCACAATCTTCTATCTACAGTGCATCGTATCAGTTCTGTTGTTGACTGTTTTCCATGCCATGACACCAAGCTATCCAGTATTTTCTCTCTTTGTCGTCCGCGATCTCTTTTTCCTTTTATTTTGCCAGTTGTAACCAAGTATTCCAACTTTCCTCTTCTCATGATGTGCCCGAAAAATGTTGATTGCTTCTTTCTGATGTTTTTTAACAGCTCCCTTTTTGTGTTGGCCTCCTTGAGAACTTCCTCATTGGTCTTTTTATCTGTCCAGGGAACTTTCAACATTCTTCTGAGAAATCCCATCTCTGTGGCCTCCAATCGTCTTTTCATTTGTTTTCAGAAACAATATGCTGGCAATAACCACTAAGGTTTCTATGAGCAAAAGGCTGAGTGCACAACTTTGTACCGTTTGTCAACAGTAACACCACACAAGAGTCAACAATTAATGTCCTTACCATGCGCCGCATGGGGCGTCTACTTGGAATCTCTTAAATTGATAAAGTAACAAATAATGTTCAGATTATAAGGTCTGGGCGGTTAGTTAGCCTTGCAGGGAAATAATTTATACCAGCAGAGGAAGAGGTGGAATACAGCGTCTAAAAATAGGTTATCATTATTAGCCAGGCTGAAGACACACAGATGGGGGTCTCTGGTCGGTGTGCCTCGATGACACATTAAGGGAGAAAGAGAGAGAATACATATAGAAAGATAAGTTGCCCAGTAGAGTTAGTCCCTTCGGTTTACATTCCCTTAACTGGCATATCAACCAACACATCACCGGTGTCGTTAGTCGTTCACCTTGAGGGATATACTTCAGATCTGTGCACATATGGACTTATCCGATTTTTCCATGATGATGATCTAGTGACTAAACTAAGCTGGAACATCAACAGCTGTTGACTCATCATCATCATGTACCCTGCCGGTTGGCGTAGGCGATCATGTCCCTCCACCATCTTCTATCTACAGTGCATCGTATCAGTCTGTTGTTGACTGTTTTCCTTGCCATGACACCAAGCTATCCAGTATTTTCTCTCTTTGTCGTCCGCGATCTCTCTTTCCTTTTATTTTGCCAGTTGTAACCAAGTATTCCTACTTTCCTCTTCTCATGATGTGCCCGAAAAATGTTGATTGCTTTATTCTGATGTTTTTTTAAGAGCTCCCTTTTTGTGTTGGCCTCTTTGAGAACTTCCTCATTGGTCTTTTTATCTGTCCAGGGAACTTTCAACATTTTTCTGAGAAATCCCATCTCTGTGGCCTCTAATCGTTTTTTTTTTCATTTGTTTGTCTACTGTCCATGATTCGCTTCCATAGGTCAGATTTGGTTCTATATAGCACCGATGAACTCTCTCTCTCTCATTTTTATTGACATAGATTTGTTGCATAAGATATTTTTCATTTTCTGAAATGCTATTTTGGCCTGAGCTATTCTGCTTTTTATTTCTGTGGTGCATCTCCTATCTGATGTAATTATTGTGCCCAAGTATTTGAAACGTTGTACTTGTTTCAGGTTTGTCTTGTTTATTTTTATGCTGCATGATGGTGGTGATTGTTTCTTCGTTATAACCATTACTTCTGTTTTCTTACTATTCAGACTGAGACCTTTCTTGTTGCTTTCTTCCACTATTATGTCTATCATTTCTTGTAGTTCGTTCTCTGTCTCTGCTATTAAGACTGTGTCATCCGCATATCGCAAATTATTTATGTTGTGACCGTTGACTTCAATTCCTTTTTTGTCTACTATTGATCTCATAATATATTCGCTGTAAAGTGAAAACATATCCGGTGACAGAACACAGCCTTGTCTGACTCCTTGTTTTATATATTGCTGTTGACTAGTTTGTTATTATGACTGTTGCTCTTGTTGTCTCTTGGTTTTATGGGGTTTTTTTTTTTTGTTTTTTTTTTTTTGCAAATTCCCATGTGTTCTGATGCGAAACAACTCACATCGTGACGTCATCTTCACCATTCTTACCTTCATCATACACCAGCAGCACGATTGAGTGCACAAACACACATTACCACACACCGTCACTTATCTAGTCAGCTACACACAGAGTTCTTTTTCTTCACATCCTCTCTCTGTGTGTGTGTGTGTGTTGTGTGAGTGAGTGGGTGGGTGAGTGAGTGAGTGAGTGAGTGAGTGAGTGAGTGAGTGAGTGAGTGAGTGAGTGAGTGAGTGAGTGAGTGAGTGAGTGAAACACGTTCACAGAGTCAGTTTTCTTGTCGTTTGTCTTCAGATGACAGAAGCAACACGCACTGTCTCGTTAGACCAGATCTGTTACTTTGTCATTCATTTTCTCTGCTATCTTTATCTTCTCGTTCTGACTGTGCCAAACACAGGCCAAGATAAACCAGGCCAAGATAACCGAATCGAGCGCAAAGAAAGTGTTTGCAAGTCTCACATGACAATATCTTGATTAGTGACTTGACAGGCGTGAGACGATGCCGGAAACTGTTCTCAGTACTAGGGAGACTGACACAGTTTACGATTAGTGGCTCTTTTCTGTCACGTGATTTGCCTCGTGGTGAATTCTGGACATCCTTTAGAAACAGTTTAGATGTAGAATACTCAAGGAATATTGTGTGGACTTGTCACAAGGAACATATGCAACTGGTTTTCTTTAATACGCGTAACTATTCGCTGAATTACTTTGTGACTTTGTGTTCCTGTATTTGTGTCACAAGGAACATATGCAGGTGGTTTTCTTTAATACGCGTAACTTTTCGCTGAATTACTGTGTGGGGGAGTTTGTCTTCCTGTATTTGTGTAACAAGCTCTTGGTCTGTTTAGTAACGGACACTTTATTATTTCGAGTGGGTGTAACCAATTTATCGTAACTTATTGAAGTGGACAGAAAGAGAAAGAACCCTATTACGCTCTGTTGCACACATGCAATACAGTGTTAGTGCCTATATTTTTGTTTTTATTTTCCCATGCGCACACTTTTCGAGTATTTTGCATTGCACTAGTGGCAACTTTCTCAGAAAAATCAGGTGGTCATTTGCAGAGATCACTGTTCTGCCGCGGCTGCTTTGTTTGGCAATATTGTGTTCTTTATTATTGTAGCCAATTGCGAGTAAATACATGAAAGTATGTTCCCACTGGCTGAGTGATCTACCATTGTGCTGTTACTAAGCTCACGCGTTTCTTCATTGTTTTAATGTTTGTTCTGTGGAGATACTTTTGGCCTGTCTGTCGCTTCATCTGTCTGGCAGTTTTTGACATATCTAACAGTTTTGGACATTTCAAACAGTTGTGGACATCATCATCCTCATGTGCTGTACCGGTTGGCGTTAGCGATCATGTCCTTCCACAATCTTCTATCCACAGTGCATCGTATGAGTTCTGTTGTTGACTATTTTCCATGCTATGACACCAAGCTATCCAGTATTTTCTCTCTTTGTCGTCCGCGATCTCTCTTTCCTTTTATTTTGCCAGTTGTAACCAAGTATTCCAACTTTCCTCTTCTCATGATGTGCCCAAAAAATGTTGATTGCTTCTTTCTGGTGTTTTTATGACAGTTTTGGTCATATGATAATGTTTGACATATCTGACAGTTTTGGACATATGATAATGTTTGACATATCTGATAGTTTTGGACATATGATAATGTTTGACATATCTGACAGTTTTGGACATATGATAATGTTTGACATATCTGACAGTTTTGGACATATGATAATGTTTGACATATCTGACAGTTTTGGTCATATGATAATGTTTGACATATCTGACAGTTTTGGACATATGATAATGTTTGACATATCTGACAGTTTTGGACATATGTCTATTCAAACATTTGCTTATAAGTGATATGCTTTCTTGAAAAGTGAGCGTTGTGTGTGTGTGGGGGGGGGGTGTTTGCTAGGGGAAGGGGGGGGGGAGAGAGAGAGGAAGTAACTGTAAAGATGAACAAAATCCAAAATGTATACCCACTTTATCTCTAAGAGAATATAATAATAAATGTTGACGACCAGTGAGACAATACTACAAGCCATATTTAACGACAAGTGTAAGATATGAACTAAATTTACGACCACCCGTTAGACATCAGCGTGGTTGGTATTTCAGGAGCTCACTTTTGCTCCCTCTCTGTGTGTCCAGTAATGGTCGTGCCTGCTCGACTAACGGCTCTTAAATATTGACTTCTTCCATCAGCCACCAACTTGATGCTCCAACACGCTATAACATAAGTGTGCTCCTAGAATAGGTACAAGGATGTTTGGGGGTCCATTCAGCTTATAAATCTCCAGTGTTCTCGTGCCTCCTAGTTCTCTACATATTCTTGTGATAAATGAAGTGGATATTTATCTTTGGAACAACTTTTCCATACGCGCTGTATACATCCTTTACGTCGACGGAGTTAACCAGCACTATCGTATTAAATTCCTTTCACCATTATCTAAGTTAATAATTTAAATGTTGCAGCCGAGCCACGTGTACAGTGCGCTGTGGGGCTAAACTCATGCATGCGGCCAGGTAGGCAGAAAACTCATCAGCACGATCTTTCACTTTTCTTGTAATCGAAGATCTCAACTATTCAGCCAAGTACTAATTCATTATAATGCATATTTGAATATCAACTTTTCAACGGAAGTCTGTCGAGCGATGTAGCTCACAAAGTCTCCACGTCCCAGGGCGCTGTCGAGATTGTTTTTTTCCTTTTCCCTTATCCTGCAGACTGAGTATAAATATTTTAGTTATCACGAGAGCATAATATAGCCAGCCAGCAGCTTTTAGAAAGCGGTCGATAAAATATGCGATAATCATCATGAGAATGTATTCCTTCATTTCTAGATGCAAATGGCATCATAGCTTTGATATACTGTACTTTTTTTTGCCATGAAATTTCTTCGTTTGCATTGTGCTGGAGTTGTTGCTGGACGTTAGTGCAGTTTTATTGTTGCGTGTGAGTCTATCTAGAGCCTAGATAATACTCTACTTTGAGGAGGTTTCATGTATCGCAAATTAATCACGTGTTTCCACATGTTTGTAGATACACTACATTAAATGTATGAGATTTAAGAGTAGCCTACCAACAGCCACACGGAGCGCCGCTTTCTTCCTAAATACATCATGATATTTATCACAGTTTGTTTTCTCACATGCAAACTTTATGCACTTTGTATACTTGTGTACCTTACAGTGATAGTTGACCTTCTACTTGTAGCCAGATCACTTTACCTCATAAAGGACAGTAGTTTGCCGCAGGCTGTTTGCGTAATGGAGGACACTTTTCTAGTGTTTTGTGTCCATTATCCTTATGCCCCGCTAGTGCTGTAGTTGCCATGGTTCTTAACGATAAATGACATTGTGCCGTAGTCTACTGCTGCAATATTGCATCATATCTCTGTGGCACATCAGATTTTTGCCTTTTTAAAGTTGTGGGATTAGTATGCATTGATGACTCTTCTTCTGTGAAAGAACATGTTTTAAATATATCATGACTATTAGAGACCATTGATATGTCACTTAAAGTTAAATGTTTGTGTATAGATCCTCTAATTGCTTCCAATATAAATCAACAAAACTATGAGTGTTGCCAGAGCTTACTGTTATCCCTGTTATAAACCATTGATTTGAAGTGGACCGAGCACCTCTTTTACCGTATGGGGAATGTGGTGCCAGTTACTTTATTTAAATTTAGGCTAAGGTGGTCAGCATCAAGGATTGCCGCCCTTTCTCTATGACTCACTTTCTGGGGCCTGTAAATGCCGTGTCGGTCAGGGGAACATAATGTGCCCACCGTTTAGAATTGAACCCATGCCGTTACTTAACAAATATATGATCGCCTTCACCCTGGCCTTTAGATACATGCCGACATGTTTGGCGGTGTAGCTGAACAAGAGAAATTTGCGCTTGTGAAATATGTTTGTACGGGACCGCATCTTTAACCGTAAGGCTGCGCTCCGAGTGTTGAAATGTTTGTAAGTGATGGCTTGTTGGCTCGACCCGAGAAGTGTAAAGTTGTGAAATATGCATCTTTAACCGTAAGACTGCGCTCCGAGTGTTGAAATGTTTTGTAAGTGATGGCTTGTTTGGCTCGACCCGAGAAGTGTAAAGTTGTGAAATATGTTTGTACGGACCGGATCTTTAACCGTAAGGCTGCGCTCTGAGTGTTGAAATGTTTGTAAGTGATGGCTTGTTTGGCTCGACCCGAGAAGTGTAAAGTTGCGAAATATGTTTGTATGTAGCCGCTTATTTATCGTTGTAGCTCGACTCGAGAATTACATGATTGTAAAATATGTGTGTATGTGAATATGAAGAGAAGCACAAATACAGAATATAAAATATTATATAATATGCAGAGCTCATTATTATGTAACACACAGGCACGTAAAATCCTGACCACATTTTCTTTCCGCCATTTCTATGTTCAGATACGCGTTTGACTTTCGTGTTTATATTGTTGTTTTATGATCATTGTATATTTTATGTTTTTCACCTGACGAAGGCTTTGGTCACAGCGTCGTAGTTTGTCTCGTTTCTCTATTCGTTTAGCTACTTAAAACTATTCTGTGTTTATCTTACATTGTGTGTGACACAGTAAAACAGACTGCACGGAAGGCTGCGGTGAAAACACTTTGAGACCCCTGGAAGAGAGTTTCAAAGAGAGAAGAACCGGCATGAACAGTTCGATGTCAACGTGAGCACTAGCCTGGCGGGGCACATCCTTGCTGAGCGCTTTCACCTCTGTCTCTGACCTCCTGAGACGATATAAATGTCAAGAGGACGACGGAAAATGCCAGAATGTTAACACCGCAGAAAAGACGGAAGAAAGAAAAGATAAAAATGCGATCGTTATATTTTAAGGCATTGAGTGATGAATCGGTGATGGGCAACAAGACAAAAACAGGCGAAATGGCATTATGCAGAATTCTAGAAATTAGGCGGTCAAGTGGAAGGAATACAAGAAATGGCAGAATTCTCAAGGAATAAAACTATTGATTGCATCGGGAAAGAGGATTACATTCAAGGGATGAATGATGAGAGACAGAGGAATAAAGAAACAGAAGAGTACAAGGGAACAATGGAGAAAAAGAGATAGTGAGAGTGTATGTGTGTGTGTGTGTGTGTTTGTGTTTGTTTAATTTTACAATATCTTATGGGGTATCATAGTGGTATTATAGTGAAAGAAAGCAAAAATAAAGGACTCAGCATTAATAGCAAAAAGACAGAAGTAATGGTGACAACAAAGAAAAAGACATCACCTCAGTGCAGAATAAAGACAAGTGGAACAACATTAAAACAGGTAAATGAATTTAAATATTTGGGAACTTTGTTAACCTCAGGCGGAAGATGTACAAAAGAGGTGCGATGCAGAATGGCTCAGGCAAAAGCAGCTTTCCAAAAATGAGGAAGATACTATGCAATCCATTTTTGACAATAGAAACAAGAAAAAGAGTTCTTAAATATTATGTAGAGCCAGTCTTAACATATGGATGTGAATAATGGGCAATAGGACAACAGACACGAAAATCACTGGAGTCTGTAGAAATGTGGTTTTACAGAAGAATATTGAGAATACCATGGACAGCTAAGAAGAGTAAT
The DNA here is from genome assembly GCA_032433765.1 of Megaustenia siamemsis. NCBI lineage: Eukaryota > Metazoa > Mollusca > Gastropoda > Stylommatophora > Ariophantidae > Megaustenia > Megaustenia siamemsis. The sequence continues at coordinate 42,933,336 of JAVIAB010000108.1, read as the reverse complement.
GAAGATGTTCTGAGAGAGGTGAAAGCAAAAAGAGAGCTAATTTCCAATATTAGGAAGAAACAATTATCATTTTTTGGCCATGTAATGAGAAGAGAACAACTGGAATATATTGTAACAACTGGAAAAATTGAGGGGCGAAGAGAGAAAATACCAGACAGCTTAAGAGAATGGCTTGGCAGAAGGTCAACAACAGAAATGATAAATGACTGTCGAGATTGAAAGTTGTGGAGAGACATGATCACCTACGCAATCAGGTCCGGAACTTGATGATGATGATGGGGTATCATATGTCTGTATATGTTAGTTGTCGCCGTTCTTACTGCTTCTGTGTAATTATTTGTGTCTGTGTTACTGTTGATCTTTACACATCTTGAATTGTCTTGGATTCAGATATAAACTCTGGCGAGAGAGTGAGGTCGATGATTCTTCCTTACTTTAATCAATTTTACTTGGCAAATCATTATCTCTATGTATTTATCTTTCATTCTTGCTATTCCTACCTATTATGATTATTTTGTCTTGTTATCGCTCTGTGTGATTTATACTGGGAGCAAACAGCAATAATAAAATATAACAAAGAGAACTCTACACTTATTGATATAAAAAAGAGGAGTAGGACAAGGATGCATCCTATCACCAAGCTTGTTCAATCTATACAATAAGCAAATCTTTAAAAACATCACAGAGTTGCCAGGCCTAAACATTAATGGAAAGATAATCAATAACCTAAGATATACTGATGATACTGTAGTACTAACAGAAAATCCTAAAGATCTACAACAAGTATTTAATATAAACATGACAAGCAACAAATATGGGTTAGATATGAATATATTTAAATGAATAAAACTATGATCATAGGCAAAGAGAATACTCAAAACTTAGAAGGGGATATTAAAATGGCGATGAAATTAAAAGACCTCGAGACAGTTCTGAGCTACAACTACCTTGGACATACTATAACCAGTGACGGAAAATATAAAACTGAAATAAACAAAGAGAACTACTAAACATAATTCAAATAAGGCAAATGCAATTTTTGGGGCATGTTCAAAGGCACAGCAGCCTACTGAAAGTAATCTTGCAAGGGAAAATACAAGGTAAAAGAGGCAGAGGCAGACCAAGACTAACATAGATGAGTAACATCAAAAGATGGACGTCAGCCTATGACAATCTGCACCATCAAAGCAAGAGAAAGAGCAGAATGGGGCGCCCCATGGTAGCCAACCTTCGATGCGGAGACGGCACTCAAAAGAAGGAACCGCTTCTGTGTATGTTTTATTATGACAATGATGTTGTTTTCATCCTAAATTATCCCCTTGGTGTTTATTATTGTGCCACTGTTGAAAGACACATCGATGATAGCTTCGAACTGGTTCTGTTCGTATTGCTGCTGTTTCTTCGGTTTTTAAATGACAGTGGAAGTGATTACTTTCTTCTTTATTTGTCTGTAATATCTGCTCTATCTATATCAAGTGTAACATTGTTCAAGGTCACTAACTCGCTATGATAAACCGCTCTTCATCGAAGAACAACACAAATGAGACACACGAGTATCAAGTTATCAAATGAATCTGATTTTTTTCTTCTTTCCTTTTTCATTTACTTTTCATCGTCTTAGTCAGATATAGCTTGCAGTCTTTTGCCTTTTTTGTTGGCTTCTTTTGCTGTTATGTTTCCTAGCGTTCCGAACATTCTACTGTGTTGTATTTTTATCTTTGTGTCTTATAACGTGACCAAACTTGTGTATTTGTTGTTTATTTATGTCTTCAATGGCGGAAATTAATCCCAACATCTTTCCCAGTTCATTTCTGATCTTATCTCGTTTGTGGGGTAACCTCACCAGATGGTAAATAAGACGCCGCTTTTCCTCCACTTGTGTCCGAAATACCTTTGGCTAGTACCCGTTTAGTCCCATATCAGAGTTGTGTGAAGCCATGGGAGCAGTTGCTGGATGTTGTGGGAACAGCCGACAAGTAGTGCTGGTTATGGGTCTCACTCCATGATAACAGGCGAAGGATCTCAATTGTAAAGACAATGGCTGCGATCTCCGACTAGTACAGTCACCTGGCAAGAAGGAAGGGAATTACAATCTACCTTCTTATATTTCCGAGAATAATCATGTCGAGAAACAATGCGATATCAACAACTAGCGACGTTAATGGGAACTTAAAAGTAGCCATCTCGTCTGGTAAGGAGCGTCATCAATCTACTGTAAAGATCAACAATAGAGGGACTCTATCGATAGTAACTTTGAACATGGAAAATAGTGAAAGAAAGTAACAAGAAATGATCGACATAATAGGGAATGAAAGTAACAAGAAATGATCGACATAATAGTGAATGAAAGTAACAAGAAATGATCGACATAATAGTGAATGAAAGTAACAAGAAATGATCGACATAATAGTGAAAGAATGTAACAAGAAATGATCGACATAATAGTGAAAGAAAGTAACAAGAAATGATCGACATAATAGTGAATGAAAGTAACAAGAAATGATCGACATAATAGTGAAAGAATGTAACAAGAAATGATCGACATAATAGTGAAAGAAAGTAACAAGAAATGATCGACATAATAGTGAAAGAATGTAACAAGAAATGATCGACATAATAGTGAAAGAAAGTAACAAGAAATGGTCGACATAATAGTGAATGAAAGTAACAAGAAATGATCGACATAATAGTGAAAGAAAGTAACAAGAAATGATCGACATAATAGTGAATGAAAGTAACAAGAAATGATCGACATAATAGTGAAAGAATGTAACAAGAAATGATCGACATAATAGTGAAAGAAAGTAACAAGAAATGATCGACATAATAGTGAAAGAAAGTAACAAGAAATGATCGACATAATAGTGAATGAAAGTAACAAGAAATGATCGACATAATAGTGAAAGAATGTAACAAGAAATGATCGACATAATAGTGAAAGACAGCAAGTAACAAGAAATGATCGACATAATAGTGAAAGAATGTAACAAAAATGATCGACATAATAGTGAAAGACAGCAAGTAACAAGAAATGATCGACATAATAGTGAAAGAATGTAACAAAAATGATCGACATAATAGTGAATGAAAGTAACAAGAAATGTTTTTTTTTATACATTAAGAAAACAGAAGTAATGGTAATATGGAAGAAATAACCATCACCGTTACGCAACATAAAAAGAAACGGGACAAATATGGAACAAGTGCAAAGCCTCAAATTGTTGGGCACAATAATATCAGCTGGAGATGTACAACAGAGATCTTCTTCTTTCCTTCCTCATCTGCCTTTCAGCGTCGAGGAGAGATATAATTTGCGGTCTTTTGCTCTTCTGTTCGCCTCTGCTGCTGTTATGTTTCCTAGTGCTTTTAATATTCCATCGATCCATCTTTTTCGTGGTCGACCCTTGGGTCTGGTGTTCTCACGTTTGCTGAAGGCTCGTTGTGTTGTATTTTGATCTTTCTACCTTGTCACATGGCCAAACCATTTTATCTGTTGTTTCCTTATATATTCTATGGCGAGGACTATTCCTAGCTTTTTTCTCAGTTCTTCATTTCTGATCTTATCTCTCAGACTGTTTCCTGTCATTTGTCTAACACATTTCATCTCAGTAGAGGTTATTTTTCTTATTGTTCTTGCATTTAGGGTCAGGTCTGGCATTGGTAGCACAACGTTGGGATGAAGATTGTATTGTATAGTGCTCGTTTTGCCTCCAGAGTTATTTCCTTGTTGGACAATAGTGGGGATAACTGTCCAATGATTTGACAAGCTTTGTTGCATCTTGATTCTATCTCTGCTGTTTGAGAATTATCGTGTGTCACTATACAGCGGAGATCAAATGAGGGAATAGCACGGGCTAAAGTAGCTACACTTCTAAGCCAATGGAAGTGAGAAAGAGAGGTCATCGGTGATATTTAGTGCCAGCTCTGACCTATGAAAGCGAATCGTGGACCATAAACAAACAAATGAAAAGACGGCTAGAGGCAACAGAGATGGGATTTCTCAGAAGAATGGTAGCTTCCCTGGACACCTAAAAAGACCAAGGAGGAAATTCTCAAAGAAGTCGCCATAAAAAGAGAGCTCCTAAAACATCGAAAATAAAAAAATCCACATTTTTCAGGCTCATGAAAAGAAAGACGTAAGTTGGAATGCTTGGTTACAACTGGCAAAGTAAAAGGAAAGAAAGGTCGCGGGCGACAAAGAGAGAGGATACTAGATAGATTGGTGTCATTGCACGAGAAACATTCAACAAGAGAATTGACATGATACATCGTGGACAGAGAATTGGGGAAGGACATGATCGTCTACACCAGCTTGTGTTGCACATGATGATCATCTTATCAATTAGGCTGTTCCTTGCCGTGCATCACAACACAATTCACTTCTGTAGTGGTTATTTTTCCTATTGTACTGTTGCCTAGCGTTATTTAGCACAACGTTTGTATGAAGATCAAATGTATACGATTTGTAAATGGTTGTTTTTTTTGTTTTTTTTTTTTAAAAGTTCAGTTCCAGAGTATTTGCCAGCTTGTACGGGCCCTTCATACAACCTCTCCACCTATGTTGTGTGTTGCCGCGACACTTGCTGTCGCTCAGAACTACCCTTTAGTGCACACCTTCCTGTTTTATCGGATGAAAATATAAAACTGTTTACACGGAATCGAAAGTGAATATTTCAACATTATTTTTGTATACACATGTTTGTTGCCATAACAACAATGTGTTTTCTCGTTAGTTATGACATTTATTGTATTGACCAATCATGTCTCTTAGCTCTACATCACCAAAAAATGCCGTCATTGGTTTGTCGTTGTAACTTATCTCCCTAATTCAAGCTCAGTGGGAGTTCGCTTCCTATATATGTCTTGCTCGTGTTCCCATTATACAATATATGTAATAATGTGTTCTTTTTCGTAATTAAATAATAACCACTGTCAGTTGTAAAGACAAATACCTATTATGTGTACTTACTGTGATATTAAGCTGCAGCCATTAGAAACTCTTCTAATTTAGTTGCGAAGTTATAGTAACACTTCAACTAAGCGCGCCTGTAAGGCTACAGGTGAATGTATTATGTCAGTACTATATGGTTTCATTATCATCATTGAGTGTCGTCTCCGCATCGCAGGTTAGCTACCATGGAGCGCCCCATTCCGCTCTGTCTCTTGCTTGATAGTGCAGGTTGTCATAGGCTGACTTGTCCATCTTTTGATGTTACTCGTCCATGTTAGTCTTGGTCTGCTTCTACCTCTTTTACCTTGTATTTTTCCTTCCAAGATTACTTTTAGTAAGCTGCTGTCTTTTAACATGCCCCCAAAATCGCATTTGTCTTGTTTGAATTGTGTTTTGTAGTTCTCTTTTCATTTTTAGTTATTTTAAGACTTCATCGTTTTTTTTTTTTTTTTTTATCCAATTCTTCTTATTCTTCTATAAATTCACAATTCCAAAGCTTTAATTTTATGTTCTGTTTTCTTGTCTAATGTCCATGTTTCTGCACCATACAGGAATGTTGAGAAGATATAACATTTTGTTATTCTTAGTTTTAGCCATGGTGTTATTTGTTTTGATGTTAGTAAATTGTTGATGGCATTAATTACTTTTTGCCATTCCTATTCTTTAAATGTGAACTTATTTATTTGTACAGGCTCTGCTTCAGTCACACGACGTGGTCGCCCATGAAGTCTACAGTGAAGACACCACACATCACACTTCACCAGGCTCTACATACCCGTCATCTATCCCGCCCACTCCTACGTGAATGGCAGCATGAGTGACGAAGGGCGGGGCAACAATGAAGTAGATGGTGGAGGTCACAGCGGCTCAGACGGTACATTTCGAGTTCGATTAGTACAGTTCCAAAAAAATACAGATGAACCAATGGTACGTACAATAATAAGTGTGAGAGCACTTTTGGGCACAATAGATTTGGCTGAAAAACACATCGAAAATAATAGCCATTCTTGTTGAACACCTTTGTAATTAATACATGCTCTGGTTCAGCATGACAACAAAACGTAGGAGCTCAGCAAGAGCTTTTAACATGAACATGACTACTTGGTGTATGTATTATAATGTGAACACCAGATTTATAAGGCAGGCACTGGGGTCTACTCATCTCTCATGCTTGAGAACACTGTGTATAATGAGATTGAAAGGTAGTTAATTGACATACACGATTCATTGGGTTGACAAAAACAATTTGTCTTGTTAGCATGTCTCGTAACTTGTTTGCAGGGAATAATTGATTACATTATGCTAGTTTGTGTGTAGCGGGAATTGGATGAGGGAGGAATCAGCAACAGAGAGAGAGAGAGCACATGTGTATATGGTGACAAGTGATGTAGTTTCTTCACTTGTGATCAGAAAGTTGTCGGTGTCATTGTACCACAGTTAAATGTGTCTAACCATTTAAATGTGGTAAGTTCCGGAGAAGAAACAATACAACTTTTCTCATATGCTTTTAAGTACACTTAGACGCCACAAAGAAAGAACTTAGAAACAGAATAGCAAAGGCAGCAATGACTTTCAGAAACCTTCATCAAATATGGAAATAAAATAACTAAGCACAAAAACAAAGTTCAGGATTTTCAAATCAAATGTGTTATCCACCCTGTCGTAAGTATGCGGGAGTAATGAGCTATGACATCATTACCTTTCCTTGTTGTACTGAACCTTCTAAGTGACATTAGTGAGGTTTATTTTCTCATTGTAACTAAACTATATTCATCGATGTAATATGACTGAACTATATTTCCGCGATGTAATATGACTGAACTATATTTCCTCGATGTAATATGACTGAACTATATTTCCTCGATGTAATATGACAGAGATATATTCTCTCGATGTAATATGACTGAACTATATTTCCGCGATGTAATATGACAGAGATATATTCTCTCGATGTAATATGACTGAACTATATTTCCGCGATGTAATATGACAGAGATATATTCTCTCGATGTAATATGACTGAACTATATTTCCGCGATGTAATATGACAGAGATATATTCCCTCGATGTAATATGACTGAACTATATTTCCTCGATGTAATATGACAGAGATATATTCTCTCGATGTAATATGACTGAACTATATTTCCGCGATGTAATATGACAGAGATATATTCCCTAGATGTAATATGACTGAACTATATTTCCTCGATGTAATATGACAGAGATATATTCTCTCGATGTAATGTGACTGAACTATATTTCCTCGATGTAATATGACAGAGATATATTCCCTCGATGTATTATGACTGAACTATATTTCCTCGATGTAATATGACTGAACTGAACTGCATAAAAAAAAGAACAAATATAATGATTGGATCATGGGAGAACACAGATCGAAATATGACACATCGAGCTTTCAACAAACGTTACCTTAACACCAGGACCAACGGCGAAAAAAATGGATTGATGTAATATTAGAAACACTAGGAAACAAACCAGCAGGAGTGGCCCAAACAGCGCAGAAGACCGGTAATGATATCTCCACTTGACGCAAATTTCTTTGAACGCAAAGAAAGAAAGAGAACAAGAAAGAAAGAGAACAATAAAGAAGGAAAGAGAAAAAGAAAGAAAGTAAGAGAGGAGGAGGATGATCTTTATTTTCTCGGTGTGATATTTCTTGTGTTCCCTCTCTTGACAGGGTATTACACTAAAAGTCAACGACGATGGGCAGTGCTTTGTGGCGAGAATAATGCACGGCGGAATGATTCATAGACAAGGTACGTGCATTACCTTTTGTCTTCAACTTGTTTCTGTTTTTATGATTCACGATGTTTTTGTTCAAATAAGCAATACCAATTCAATGCCTGTCAGTCTCATACCTTGATTTGAGAATATATACGCACACTGTGATTTTGTATTGTTTATGTTTATATTTGTTTAGTTGTTAAATGAATGTGGCGATATCTCAGGGGAGAAAATACCATTGACGTCCATTATCTGGTGCCGTTTACGTTTAACTCCCAATCTGACACGTCGTGCTGCGCGTGTTTATGATGTACTTCCGCCCAACCGGTGTGTCTGTTTACCTGGCTTGTCTGGCTCCTTAGCTATTCTGCTTTGAGAATGTGCAGGAAAGATGGTTGGTTCTACGTGTTTGTATGCGTGTGTGTGCCAGGGGGGGGATGATGGTCTATGAAAAAATCATTCAGTTTCGCAATCCGTCCATCTCTCCAGCCAGCAGATACAAATTACAAATATTAATAGAACAAACGCCAATGGCGTATTATTGAACATCAGCAGCCCTGCCTCGCGTCTCTATTCGACCTATTTATCGCCGATTCTCGCCTCGGAGTTTCCACACGAGTAGATATTTGGCTATTTGTTATTGTATTCAGTCTACACTAGTGAAAGCTTCTTCACGTGTCCTTATTTTGCCATATCAACAGCACAGATGTTAGAGTCTACATGTGTTTGTGTTATGTGTTGGTGGGCGTGTGCTTCATGATCGGAAATTAAGAATAACAAATGCGACTATAACCAAATTATTGTACCGGCATTGGCTTATTTTCTGTCGTCTATCAGTCACGTAAAACTTTTACCATACCATTTTTTCTCTCCCCCCCCCCCCAAATCTTCCTGCTTAATTTCTATAGCAGCATGGCGTTTGCGTGCGTGAATGACCTGCCAACAAAGTTACTTTTTTAGACGGTAACGAGACACGTCATTAGCACAATTATCTCTGGTGACAAGTTTACTAGTTTGAATCTTAGTTAGTCTGTCTGCTGTTATTTAATTATATCAAGAGTTGTTTATGCATTGTTTTATACTGTTGTTAGAATACGTGTAAAATAAAGATTCCCTTCACTCTCCACGCCTTGATAGACGTATGGGGAATATGGTATTAGTGACTACATTTATCTATGACCAGCGGCACGTTTTTGGTGGTGTGGTCAGTTTCACACCAGGTCGGCTTTACTTGTCATAAGAAATATCTGGTACTCATATTCAGATGTTAGGTAAACCTGGATGCCTTGTCGGTCTGAATGAATAATCTCCACGTTTGTAAATCCTACCTGGACCGTTAGGATCTGTAGTGAGTGCAGTAAACACTCACCCACCGAGTTTTCTCAAATTACTTTATTTGTTTTTTTTTCTTCATTTTTTTAAACGAGTAAGATAAGCGCAAAACTCACAGTGTCAGGAGGGAAACTGAGAAAAAAACTTCGTTGGTAGAATGATGAGGTGGAGAGTCTTGGATAGATAATCGGAGATTGGTCGGAATGTGACAGAAGGACAAAAAGAGCAAAATCGCCTGTCTAACTATGTCATTTGTCCGAAACAAGACATGGAGATGAGAGCTGCACTTCGTCCGAAACAAGACATGGATATTAGAGCTGTCCTGCGTCTGAAACACAACATGGGTATGAGAATTGTCTGTTTTAAAACATCGGTCAATAACGCTTAAAAGATCAAATTGACAGTGTCTGTGGCAGAGTCATCACCATCATCGAGTGCCGTCTCCGCATCGAAGACTACCATGGAGCGCCATTCCACTCTGTCTCTTGCTTTGATGGTGCAGATTGTCGTAGGTTGACTTGTCCATCTTTTAATGTTACTCGTCCATGTTAGTATTGGTCTGCTTCTACTTCTTTTACCTTGTATTTTCCCTTCTAATATTACTTTTATTAGGCTTAAAACAATAGTTAGAATTTATGTCCTCGGTTTTGTTGAATTTCTTTGGAATGTTACGTAATGAGACTCCAATCTCTTTCACGGTGGTCTGCCATATTCGTCTTTCGTGTCCTGAATATGCCTCATGTGTACCATACACTTTGCTGTTTTCGCTTTCTGGGCCGTTGATCATTTCTGATTCTTCCGCCCAATCCACCGTCACAGACCTTTTACATTCGGTTTCAGCATAACCGCCTGTGCCATTGTTGTCGGACTATGTGTTTGCCTGTCGAACCGCAAACACACGACACAAAGAAGAATACATCATATTCCACTTAAATATTGGTGACGTTTACAGTCCATCCACTCGTCAGAAGTAAAACATACACCAAAACGGGGAATAGCAACACATTATTTCACAACTAGACTGTCGCGTACAACTAGACTGTCGCGTAAATCATTTAAATATATCAGCAAGAGCCGAATTATAAAAACGACCAATACGTAGCCGCCATGACATGAGTGACAGAGTGAGTCATGACAAATCACTGAAATTGTTGTGGCATTGTGAATGGTCCAGTGAATAATAAAGTGTTCACCACACCGTGAGAAAGTGTTCACCACACTATGAGAAAGTTCGGACATCACCTGGAACAGTCTGATTTTGTCCAGCGATTTTGGACCTCAAGATAGATAATTATCTAGTCCTGTCGAAGACTGACTCTAATAATAGTTCCCCTGTTACAGGTGAGCACGTCAAATTATTATTTTTTTTTAATTTTAATGTATAAAATAATCTGTGTGCCTCTGCCTGGGCCAAGTTATAAAAAAAAATACAATACAATTCCCACCATTTTTAATATAAAGAATTAGCTTTTCTGAAATAGACCTTGAGGCGGGGTCCAGTGTATGCACTGTCACGAGATATGTGTTAACAGGAATGGGATGTACGTTTTGTGTTGGCCGAGGAGAGTGAGGATGGCCCGATGTCATAAGCAAAAACAAATGTTTGTTACCCTCCAACGTTTGTCGAAACCTAACCTTACGGAAATGTTAGAGGGCTAGACAAATGCCATTCTCTCAGATCTGCTTCACATTTAAAGCCTGTGTGCAGCGATTGCTGCTGCTTTCCTTGAACCCAACACCCATGAATTGTTAGCTATGTGGTTTTTCATTCGGTACACATGCCTCGCAGTTTCTCTACTGTTAGGGTGGGAAGGGCAATGGAAAGGTTTAACGATAACAAGTCTGAAAACATTGAAGTGGACGTCACTCAACGTGACGTGCATCCCACTTTGTGTTTGCTTTTCAGTTTGTGTCACTCGAGAGCTCGCAATATGTAATGATGTCACATCCTGTCTTGAACTGATCATATTAGAAGTAAAATGAATGCATTGATCTCTCTTTTATTTCCATGTCATCAGTTCTCAGTCAGTAAGTCGACTTGCGATTTTCATGTCATCAGTTCTCAGTCATTCACTGTATCGACTTGTGATTTTTGATGTCATCAGTTTTCAGTCATTCACTGTATCGACTTGTGGTTTTTTATGTCATCAGTTCTCAGTCATTCACTGTATCGACTTACGGTTTTCGTGTCAGTTCTCAACAATCAATTATTCAATACATCGACTTGCGGTTTACATAACACCCGTTCTCAATCTATTTTTTTTAGGTAGGCTTTTTAAAACTAAATGCACATAGTTTATACGCTCATGTGGTAATACTCTGCTTCCGAACAATATAGTTCCTTTTGGTAAAGACGTATGATGTAGAAACCACTCGGTAACCCCAAACTCAGGCAGTGAAAATGAGGATCTACATTTGTCATTTCCATAAATGCTCTCTTGAACAGAGACAACACAACACTGTGTACGTACACAACTAAGCCAGACATCGGTAACCGAATACAAATGAAGCACAAAGTACTATCGAGACAGAAGTCACTGGACTCCAGAGATGTATGTCGTGACTAAAACGTCACGTGACTTCGCCTAATGGCGCGTCTCTGGTTTTAAACAATCAAGTTGGAAAATAGTGTTGATGTTTTCTAGCAAGACAGAAGTAGATTTCGAAATATTCCTAGATATAAAGTTACACTCCCGTCTATGTTTCGATAAACCTAATTTATATTTTTGTAAATTAGATTCTAACAAAAAATAAAGTCACGCGTAATATTTAGTTTCACGTCATTAATACATCAGAACTGTGTCTTCTTCAAGTGCCATGCCTGCTGGCGTAAGTGATCTTGACGCTCCACAACTTCGAGTCTGCACACTTGTTTATCAGTCCCCCGTCAACTTCATACTTTGTCATTCTCAGACGTCGTCCACCACTGTGATTATTGTTTTGTTTCCATCTCTCTTTTGTCAAAGATCATTATATATTCAAGCTCTACCATTCTCATTGCAACGAGAAACAAAACTATGGCTCTTTCCTTCTTTACTCTTATGCTTGCAGTAACAAGCGTTTTTTCCCCTTTGGACTAGTAGTATGCAACTTCCTCATGTTTTATTTTTTTTTTTTAATTAACACAAATGCGTGTGGCTTTATTCAAAAATTGGTCTTGTCTGTTGTCCAGGATTCACTTCTATATGTCAGCACTGGACTCTGATATAAAACTGTAGATTGATTGTCAAAGGAGATAGGTAGAAGACGCAGTCTGCGGCATGCCGTGATGGTACCGTCAGTATAGACGCTTGTTTACGAAACCAAATCGATACAATTAAAGTAGAATAATGCTTGGATCGACAGTTGGAAACTGATGTCTAACTAGTCTACGTCAGTATATCATTGGTAAGAAATACGCATACAGATGTCTCGGCAGAAAGAATATAGCAGTGGATATAGGAACATTTGGATGTTTCATTACTAGTTAGCTATGTAGGAATAGTTTTATTTACTTACATATATGTGTGTGTATTGTTTGTTTGTTCCTGCTGAAGGCCTATTGAGCCGAAATGTCGTTCAAATGTGTGTCCTCTACCGATCCGTAAAGCTTTTAGCATACCATTTCTTTCTTTTTTCAATTCTCCCTCACATTCAGCTTTACTGCAGCTTCGCATTTTTATGCATTCATTTGCATTTCTTTGCCTTAACCCCATAAAGAATATACAAGAGTAAGTATCAAAGAACGGGCATTTTAAAAATATATTTGATACTATTTCCACTTTGAGAAAATAGGTAGACGAAATAAACGAGTAGAGCTTATTGTTGTATAATTTTAACAGCCACTTGTCTTAGAATGGATACCTGGTCAGTACTGTCGACCTTTATAAAAATGTGGCTGTTGTAATCTCCCTAATTAGGAGGACAGCCATCGTGGTAGATTGATAAGCCGCGCTTCACAAGTTACACTTTAGTTGTCTCGACACCAGTGGCTAATAATAGTTGAGATTTCTAGAGACCAGCAATCTTGGCGGCTTTTGGCGTTAACTTGCCCTTGTTAAGTATTGGCTGGAGGCAGTGTTCAAGGTCGTCATATGTTGATGTCATAAAGTTATTAGTCATGTTAGGTTTGTGACATCCAACCATCTTCTACATGTTAGGTTTGTGACATCCACCCGTCTTCTATATGTTAGGTTTGTAACATCTAACCATCTTCCTTATGTTAGGTTTGTGACATCCAACCATCTTCCTTATGTTAGGTTTGTGACATCCAACCATCTTCCTTATGTTAGGTTTGTGACATCCAACCATCTTTCTTATGTTAGGTTTGTGACATCCAACCATCTTCCTTATGTTAGGTTTGTGACATCCAACCATCTTCCTTATGTTAGGTTTGTGACATCCAACCATTTTCCTTATGTTAGGTTTGTGACATCCAACCATCTTCGTTATGTTAGGTTTGTGACAATCACCCGTCTTCTACATGTTACGTTTGTGACATCCAACCATCTTCTACATGTTAGGTCTGTGACATCCAACCATCTTCTACATGTTAGGTTTGTGACATCCAACCGTCTTCTACATGTTAGGTCTGTGACATCCAACCGTCTTCTACATGTTAGGTCTGTGACATGCAACCGCCTTCTACATGTTAGGTTTGTGACATCCAACCATCTTCCTTATGTTAGGTTTGTGACATCCAAACGTCTTCTACATGTTAGGTTTGTGACATCCAACCGTCTTCTACATGTTAGGTTTGTGACATCCAAACGTCTTCTACATGTTAGGTTTGTGACATCCAACCGTCTTCTACATGTTAGGTCTGTGACATCCAACCGTCTTCTACATGTTAGGTCTGTGACATCCAACCGTCTTCTACATGTTAGGTCTGTGACATCCAACCGTCTTCTACATGTTAGGTCTGTGACATCCAACCGCCTTCTACATGTTAGGTTTGTGACATCCAACCATCTTCCTTATGTTAGGTTTGTGACATCCAAACGTCTTCTACATGTTAGGTTTGTGACATCCAACCATCTTCCTTATGTTAGGTTTGTGACATCCAACCGTCTTCCTTATGTTAGGTTTGTGACATCCAACCGTCTTCTACATGTTAGGTTTGTGACATCCAACCATCTTCTACATGTTAGGTCTGTGACATCCAACCATCTTCTACATGTTAGGTTTGTGACATCCAACCGTCTTCTACATGTTAGGTCTGTGACATCCAACCGTCTTCTACATGTTAGGTCTGTGACATCCAACCGCCTTCTACATGTTAGGTTTGTGACATCCAACCATCTTCCTTATGTTAGGTTTGTGACATCCAACGTCTTCTACATGTTAGGTTTGTGACATCCAACCGTCTTCTACATGTTAGGTTTGTGACATCCAAACGTCTTCCTTATGTTAGGTTTGTGACATCCAACCGTCTTCTACATGTTAGGTCTGTGACATCCAACCGTCTTCTACATGTTAGGTCTGTGACATCCAACCGCCTTCTACATGTTAGGTCTGTGACATCCAACCGTCTTCTACATGTTAGGTCTGTGACATCCAACCGTCTTCTACATGTTAGGTCTGTGACATCCAACCGTCTTCTACATGTTAGGTCTGTGACATCCAACCGCCTTCTACATGTTAGGTCTGTGACATCCAACCGTCTTCTACATGTTAGGTCTGTGACATCCAACCGCCTTCTACATGTTAGGTCTGTGACATCCAACCGTCTTCTACATGTTAGGTCTGTGACATCCAACCGTCTTCTACATGTTAGGTCTGTGACATCCAACCGCCTTCTACATGTTAGGTTTGTGACATCCAACCATCTTCCTTATGTTAGGTTTGTGACATCCAAACGTCTTCTACATGTTAGGTTTGTGACATCCAACCGTCTTCTACATGTTAGGTCTGTGACATCCAACCGTCTTCTACATGTTAGGTCTGTGACATCCAACCATCTTCTACATGTTAGGTTTGTGACATCCAACATCTTCCTTATGTTAGATTTGTGACATCCACCATCTTCTACATGTTAGGTTTGTGACATCCAACCGTCTTCTACATGTTAGGTTTGTGACATCCAACCGTCTTCTACATGTTAGGTCTGTGACATCCAACCGTCTTCTACATGTTAGGTCTGTGACATCCAACCGTCTTCTACATGTTAGGTTTTGACATCCAACTGTCTTCTACATGTTAGGTTTGTGACATCCAACCATCTTCTACATGTTAGGTTTGTGACATCCAACCGTCTTCTACATGTTAGGTTTGTGACATCCAACCATCTTCCTTATGTTAGGTTTGTGACATCCAACCATCTTCTACATGTTAGGTTTGTGACATCCAACCGTCTTCTACATGTTAGGTTTGTGACATCCAACATCTTCCTTATGTTAGGTTTGTGACATCCAACCGTCTTCTACATGTTAGGTTTGTGACATCCAACCGTCTTCTACATGTTAGGTCTGTGACGTCCAACCATCTTCCTTATGTTAGGTTTGTGACATCTAACCGTCTTCCTTATGTTAGGTTTGTGACATCCAACCGTCTTCTACATGTTAGGTTTGTGACATCCAACCGTCTTCCTTATGTTAGGTTTGTGACATCCAACCGTCTTCTACATGTTAGGTTTGTGACATCCAACCGTCTTCCTTATGTTAGGTTTGTGACATCCAACCGTCTTCTACATGTTAGGTTTGTGACATCCAACCGTCTTCCTTATGTTAGGTTTGTGACATCCAACCGTCTTCTACATGTTAGGTTTGTGACATCCAACCATCTTCCTTATGTTAGGTTTGTGACATCCAACCGTCTTCTACATGTTAGGTTTGTGACATCCAACCGTCTTCTACATGTTAAGTTTGTGACATCCAACCATCTTCCTTATGTTAGGTTTGTGATATCCAACCGTCTTCTAGATGTTAGGTTTGTGACATCCAACCGTCTTCTACATGTTAGGTTTGTGACATCCAACCATCTTCTACATGTTAGGTTTGTGACATCCAACCGTCTTCCTTATGTTAGGTTTGTGACATCCAACCATCTTCTACATGTTAGGTTTGTGACATCCAACCATCTTCTACATGTTAGGTTTGTGACATCCAACCATCTTCTACATGTTAGGTTTGTGACATCCAACCGTCTTCTACATGTTAGGTTTGTGACATCCAACCATCTTCTACATGTTAGGTTTGTGACATCCAACCGTCTTCCTTATGTTAGGTTTGTGACATCCAACCATCTTCTACATGTTAGGTTTGTGACATCCAACCGTCTTCTACATGTTAAGTTTGTGACATCCAACCATCTTCCTTATGTTAGGTTTGTGACATCCAACCGTCTTCTACATGTTAGTTTTGTGACATCCAACCGTCTTCCTTATGTTAGGTTTGTGACATCCAAACGTCTTCTACATGTTAGGTTTGTGACATCCAACCATCTTCCTTATGTTAGGTTTGTGACATCCTACCATCTTCCTTATGTTAGGTTTGTGACATCCAACCGTCTTCTACATGTTAGGTTTGTGACATCCAACCATCTTCCTTATGTTAGGTTTGTGACATCCAACCATCTTCTACATGTTAGGTTTGTGACATCCAACCGTCTTCTACATGTTAGGTTTGTGACATCCAACCATCTTCTACATGTTAGGTTTGTGACATCCAACCATCTTCTACATGTTAGGTTTGTGACATCCAACCATCTTCTACATGTTAGTTTAGTGACATCCAACCATCTTCCTTATGTTAGGTTTGGACCGATAACGTCGAACCTGCTGCTGATATAAACAGGTCAACAACATAAGTCGTGTCCCCGCTGCCTTGTTTGAGCGGGGTCGGGGAGGTGCCTAAGAAGAGGGCGAAGGCGATGAGAAAGTCCGGTACCGAGACTCTAAGGCGGGCAATGATTTGTAACAGATCCTATCCATCATCTCGGGCTGGTACTAGAAATCATATTGTGCTTCTTTAGAAATAAGCAACCAGATCGTTGGGGGTTTCTGGAGCATGGCAACACAGACTCTCCATACACCTTGCCCAGACTTGTGTCAGGAAAGGCCATCTCTTGAATGTGTCCACTCTTGAGTAACCAAGCTGTGACACGTCTGGCTTCTAATCAATCCGCTGTTGCTTCTTTCTTTGCGAACCTTCTCTACAGTCAGATTTTGCTATCGCGTGCATTTTATACGTCCAGATCGGCAAGAGACACGGACAGGACGAGGTCTCCGTCTGTATCCCATAGCTTGTCATGAAGAACCTACTGTTGTGGGGTGTTTTCAATTGTTGCTGTTTACAAATATAAACTCTTGTAGGATGTTCTCTGAAGTTGTTTGGCTCTCTTCATTTACATGAGGCCGTGTCACTGAGCCCTATTTTTTGTCTTTGCAAACTATATATGCTTTTTTTGATTTGTTTCCCAAGAATTGAAAATGCTGGATGGGGGATGTTCATTTGTGTGTTCCGTTTAGAATTCTGACGCAATGGTCTGCGAGGGGTTGGCTCCTCTACCTGTATTTGAAAACCTCTTTTGATCTCATAATATTGCCACTTTCTCTGGTTGCAACAACAGCCAACAAAGTAGGCCGGCGCACAGTCCTACTGCCAGGAAGCACTGGGAACACCGTTTGCCAGGTTCTTCATAGAAAACATTCCAAAAGATCATATTTATTACCTACAGTTGTTCGACACGAAGGTGTAGAAATTATTGACGTATCTTAATTCTGTGATGTTTTGTTTATGATCTATTTTCAACATATCTTTTCCGCTGTCGTTGTCGAAGATGTTCTGTCTCTCTTAGTTAAACTTCCCCAACTGTTGTCGATGATATTTTCTCTTTTAGCTACACTTTCCATTTCTGTAATGTAATTTCATGATTAGTCAACGTTGTATGTCACTGTGAACACCTGTTATCCGCTCTGACATTGTCTGCATCCAGTCCTGTCTATCACTGTTAACACTCACTAACCGCTCTGACATTGTCTGCTTCCAGTCCTGTCTATCACTGTTAACACTCACTAACCGCTCTGACATTGTCTGCTTCCAGTCCTGTCTATCACTGTTAACACTCACTATCCGCTCTGACATTGTCTGCTTCCAGCCTTGTCTGTCACTGTTAACACTCACTAACCGCTCTGACATTGTCTGCTTCCAGTCCTGTCTATCACTGTTAACACTCACTAACCGCTCTGACATTGTCTGCATCCACAAGTCCTGTCTATCACTGTTAACACTCACTATCCGCTCTGACATTGTCTGCTTCCAGCCTTGTCTGTCACAGATAACACTCACTATTCGCTCTGACATTGTCTGCTTCCAGCCTTGTCTGTCACAGATAACACTCACTATTCGCTCTGACATTGTCTGCTTCCAGCCTTGTCTGTCACAGATAACACTCACTATTGGCTCTGACACTGTCTGCTTCTAGTCTTGTCTGTCACAGATAACACTCACTATTCGCTCTGACATTGTCTGCTTCATCAACAGGTACCCTGCACGTGGGTGACGAGATCATGGAGATTAATGGAATCAGCGTACAGAACCAGCCAGTAGACATTTTGCAATCTATGCTGGTGAGAAGAGTCATTCTCGTGTCCTTGTGTATGAACTGAAAACGATGTTACTGATACGTGCATACTTCTCATAGATCAATAACTACAGTTGTTACGACTTGATTACACTGTAACAGACTAGTATCTAACATGGGCATCATTTGTGATGGTCTCAGCCGTCGCCACCGATATCTCTTAGCCTGTCCGCTGAGGTGGGACCGACCAATAGTTGTGACGTTTTCAGCAAATTCGAGCAGGCTTGATTGCGGGTAAAAATTAGGTCAGCCGTCTAAAGCTGGATACTTCACTTGTCTTGTGGTGTTTTCAGGAAAACCGCCTCAGCGGGCAGGCCCAAAGATATAGGTGGCGACGTTTGAGCTCACCACTATACAACCTCGTCACGCCCCAGAGTATATAGGATATATAATGTTAGTGCCTTGTGGCACTATAATTGTTCTATTTCACAAAGTAGAGGTGTATATTCAATTGCTCTTCAGTAGTTTTAATCCATAAGAAATGTTCATTAATTTTCAAAACACTGGTTTTATAAACCATCTCCCATAGAAAACATTATTTATACAAGTATTATTTGAGCTTGTTATCACCACATGCATTTGCCTTCAATAAAACTACACATTTTGAGTTATGAAATACACATCTAAATAAGCAACATAGAATCCAAAAACCAGGCACTGACGTCAAATTACAATGCGTTCATGAATTCAAGTTTACGATGTGCAAGTTCGTTAAGGATTTTCTTAAAAGAAACGTGAATTTGGTTCTTTGTAACGGCCAGGTGAAGGCCGGCACCATATGATCTGTACAACGCTTAAATAATAAATTCGTGGATTAATATAAATTAATATCATCATCATCAAGTACGGGCCTACTGGCGTAGGTGATCATGTCTCTCCACAACTTTCGATCTCGGCAGCTATTTATCATTTCTGTTGTTGACCTGCTGCCAAGCCATTCTCTTAAGCTGTCTGTTATTTTTTCTCTTTGCTTCCCTCTATCTCTTCGTCCCTTAATTTTCCAGTTGTTACAATATATTCCAGTTGTTCTCTTCTCATTACATGACCAAAAAATGATGATTGTCTCTTCCTAACATTGGAAATTAGCTCTCTTTTTGCTTTGACCTCTCTCAGAACTCTTCATTACTCTTCTTAGCTGTCCATGGTATTCTCAACATTCTTCTGTAAAACCACATTTCTACAGACTCCAGTGATTTTCTTGTCTTAAATATATAAATTAATATATCTCCACGAAACAAAAATCTGTCCTAACTACGTGATAGGAGAAAACAAATTCTGACCTTAGGTTAACGATGATAGCAATATAATTATGTATTTTCAACACATTTTACTTCACCAATGTACATGATAGACATTTTAAAACAACGGCAAAGATTTGTGAACTTACTATAGTCTGTGATTGCATCTCTAAGATAGGAGAGAGAACTTTCACCACAGTAACAGCATTAGAGACCTGTTAACTTCTGTAGGGACAAAAAATGAGGCATGCTGACATCATTAACATTGATAGAACTATACCCAGCATATCACACATAGGAAAGCAAGCATTTGATTCGGGGCTCGAGGAAAACAAAGTATCAAATATAAATACACGGATTAGAGACATCTAGCAGCACACAGATTGATAACTGTCTGTGCGACATAGTGACTTTCCACAAAAGTACAACTAAGGAATCACATGTTCATTGTACTCAGTGGAATTGAGACAAGGAAATGACTTGTTACAGAAGATGAATAGAGAGGGTGGGGAACAAACTGGAGATGTTCAAACAAAAGGGATCATAAAAAACAACATACAAACAGATACTAAAGAATTTTTTTTTAAGCCAACACACTCGTGTCTACGGGTGGGATATCTAAGGAAGGGGTTACGATATTGATGAATGAAGTAGTCGTACAAGTTCGAGCTGACCTGACCGGCAAGAGTTTGCCATTTTCTGACCTAAAAACACTTTGTGTGTTCTGTGGACGTGCTAGCAGATCACTGTGATCCCATCAGTAATAGCTCACGCGAAGTCCCTCTTAAATAAGTCGTGACAGACGTACATTATATCACGCTGGACTGACTTTATTCAGTTTGCTGGAAGCACTTCAGTGATGTGTACATAATTCTCAGAATATTTGAACAACGGTGTTGTATTTATTTTGTGGACAAGAGGTTACGTTAGACGATCCAGAATCTTATTCTCTATCTCCCAGTCTGTGTGTGCCGATCACAGTATAGGTGTTTCTCATTGCAATACTGACATATGTTACTCTTTCTCAGATTCTTCCGTTTTGATGGCAGTTAAAACTTGTACCGCTTCTTATAGAATTTGACCAAGCGAGACTGAAGAAATTGTTTTAGTTTATTCGACAATTACAAACAGAAGGCTACATATAAAGCTCACATATACACCTTAGCATTACATACATGGCTACATATAAAGCTCACATATAATATACACCTCAACATTACACACATGGCTACTTAAAACGCTCACATATACACCTTAACTTTACATACATGGCTACATATGAAGCTCATATATACACCTTAACTTTACATACATCATCATCATCATGTACCGTACCGGTTGGCGTTGGCGATCATGTCCTTCAACAATCTTCTATCCACAGTGCATCGTATGAGTTCTGTTGACTGTTTTCCATGCCATGACACCAAGCTATCCAGTATTTTCTCTCTTTGTCGTCCGCGATCTCTCTTTCCTTTTATTTTGCCATTTCTAACCAAGTATTCCAACTTTCCTCTTCTCATGATGTGCCCAAAAAAATGTTAATTGCTTCTTTTTGATGTTTTTAAAAGCTCCCTTTTTGTGTTGGCCTCTTTGAGAACTTTCTCATTGGTCTTTTTAGCTGTCCAGGGAACTTTCAACATTCTTCTGAGAAATCCCATCTCTGTGGCCACTAATAGTCTTTTCATTTGTTTGTCTATTGTCCGTGATTCGCTTCCCTAGGTCAGAATTGGTTCTATATAGCATCGATGAACTCTCTTTCTCATTTCTATTGACGTAGATTTGTTGCATAAGATATTTTTCATTTTCTGAAATGCTATTTTGGCCTGAGCTATTCTACTTTTTATTTCTGTGTTGCATCTTCCATCTGATGTTATCACTGTGCCTAAGTATTTCAAACGTTGCACTTGTTTCAGATTTGTCTTGTTTATTTTTATGCTACATGATGGTGATGATTGTTTCTTTGATATAACCATTACTTCTGTTTTCTTACTATTCAGACTTTCTTGTTGCTTTCTTTTACTATTATATCTATCATTTCTTGTAGCTCATTCTCTGTCTCTGCTGTTAGGACTGTGTCATCCGCATATCGCAAATTATTTATGTTGTGACCGTTGACGTCAATTCCATTTTTGTCTACTATTGATCTCATATTATGTTCGCTGTAAAGTGAAAACAAATCCGGCGACAGAACACACCCTTGTCTGACTCCTTGTTTTATAAATTGAATTACATACAATGTCACATATAAAGCTCACATATACACTTCAACATTACACATATGGCTACATATAAAGCTCACATATACACCTGAACATTTGACACATTCAAGCTTTTATCATTCAGACACGCTTCACTTTCAGTCATCATTTGTATGTATGTTTATGTTGACAATTTCGATCTTGAAAGGCCTCACCCACCAAGCATGCATCGCTCTAACCAAAGGAATCGTGGTCATTCATTAAATTCTGCAACAACCTGAAGATAATGACTTCGTTGTCGAGAGCAGTGCATTGATTACTTCTAAATCTTAAACTTAGTTCTTGTTGACTTTATAAACTCATAGATCTTTGTGCCACCTTTATTTCACTGAATGTAGAAGATGATATCGATGTACAATATGCCTTTCAAAAGTGAAAACAAACACTAACACTTTCATGAGGATGGAAAGAATTTCTTCTTCTTCTTCTATCCTTCCTCCATTGCCGTAGGCGTCGAGGGGAGAAACACTCTGCGATTCTTTGCTCTTCTGTTGGCCTCTTCTGGTGTTATCCCTCTTAGTGACTCTAGTATTCCCTTTATCCATCTCTTTCTCGGTCTTCCTCTTAATCTGGCGTTTTAGTAGCGTTTGCTTATGGCTCTTTGATTCATTGTTAGTTCTTTTTGTCTTGTTATGTGTCCCAACCAATTTATCTGTTGTTTCTTTATGTATTCGATGGCTGGTTCAATTTCGAGTTTCTTCCTCAGGTCGGTGTTTCTTACTCTGTCTCTTAAGCTGTTTCCTGTCATTCTTCTCACACATTTCATTTCGGTGGTCGTTATCTTTCTTATTGTTCTAGAGTCCAGCGTCCAATTCTGGCACTGATAGCACAGAGTTGGTAGAAAAATTGATTTGTATATTGCCCTTTTTGCTTCCGTAGTTATTGCTTTGTTCTTCAATACTGTTGATAGTTGGCCTATAACTTGGCATGCTTTGTTACACCTTATATCTATCTCTGTCTCTTGGTTATTGTCTTGTGTTAACGTGCTACCCAGATATTTAAAATTGTCTACTTGCTTCAGAGTCGCATTATCTATTATGATGTTTAGTTTTTCTTTCTTTCTTGCTATTGCCATTACTTCGGTTTTGTTTATGTTGATCTTCATGTTGTATTGTTTACTAGTGTTGTTTAGCCTGTTATGTTCTTGCAGGTCCTCAGTTTGTTTCATGTATCAGAACTTGGTCGTCTGCAAATAGTATTTCATTTATTTCTTCCTCTCTTCTGCTGTTTCTGGAACGTATATTTAGTTCTCGTTTGTGTTATCGCTTGTTATCATCCTTGTTGGTATACTTTCTTTGATTGGGCATGCTAATTTGCATATATTGTCCATCTATGTGATGAAAAGTAAAGGGGAAAGCACGCAGCCTTGTCTTACTCCGGAGTTAATGGTGAAAATGTTTAGAGTAGCCTGCTGAAGATCTTACTGTAGTGCGACTACTTTCATGGGAAGAATAATATTATTATTATTAATACATTATTATTATTGCAGTTGTTGAGTGCCTAATTAATACTGAAATGTAGACTCAATGTTTAGAACCTGAAGTAATCACCTCATGATTTCCGTAGCGCGAGCTAAAAGGTGCCGTCATACTAAAAGTGCTGCCCTCTGCCGCCAATTCCAAGGGAGATAACCTTTCACAAAAAGAGGTAAACTTTGAGAAACTCTAAATTATCCTTCTAACCGCACAGTCCGTTGGGCATGTGAACATGATTACTCTACTAACAAGTCATAGCAATCAGCATATTTACTTTCCAGTCCTAAACGTTTATCTCTGGCACTTGACTATACTTGCATGCAAGCATCCAGATAGAAGAGAAAATATAGCCGAACATTTAGTCGTTCAAAATGTGTATTGGTCCTGTTATCGCTCTTGCCATATTTCCAGTCAACAATACTGAGCAATAACCTGGAGCATTAAACTATCATGTAAAAACCACTCTGCTGGAAACACCATTGCAGTCCTCCCACTGTAGACAATTGTTCTGGTCCAGTATGACTCTCTCTAGGACATTCATTCTTAAAATCTCAAGCCTTACTTCTTGTTTTACCTCGGACATTTACAGACTTCTTGGGCCTCAACATATCAAGGCGGTGACCAGAGCTCTATGTTTATGTTGCCTGTATACTAACTGATGTGTGGAGCCAATCAACTTTTGCAAGATCTTCATCTCCCACTTTTCTTGTCCACTAACTGTTAATGTTGTTACCGTGTCCTGTTGGATGGTCGTCATGCTCTATTTCCATATCAGTTCACGTGTTCTTTCTGAATGTAACATTGGTGGTGTTAGTTTGATGTTTGTGAATGTAACATTGATGGTGTTAGTTTGATGTTTGTGAATGTAATATTGGTGGTGTTAGTTTGATGTTTGTGAATGTAACATTGATGGTGTTAGTTTGATGTTTGTGAATGTAATATTGGTGGTGTTAGTTTGATGTTTGTGAATGTAACATTGATGGTGTTAGTTTGATGTTTGTGAATGTAATATTGGTGGTGTTAGTTTGATGTTTGTGAATGTAATATTGGTAGTGTTAGTTTGATGTTTGTGAATGTAATATTGGTAGTGTTAGTTTGATGTTTGTAAATGTAACATTGATGGTGTTAGTTTGATGTTTGTGAATGTAATATTGGTAGTGTTAGTTTGATGTTTGTGAATGTAATATTGGTGGTGTTAGTTTGATGTTTGTGAATGTAATATTGGTAGTGTTAGTTTGATGTTTGTGAATGTAATATTGGTAGTGTTAGTTTGATGTTTGTAAATGTAACATTGATGGTGTTAGTTTGATGTTTGTGAATGTAATATTGGTAGTGTTAGTTTGATGTTTGTGAATGTAATATTGGTGGTGTTAGTTTGATGTTTGTAAATGTAACATTGATGGTGTTAGTTTGATGTTTGTGAATGTAATATTGGTAGTGTTAGTTTGATGTTTGTGAATGTAATATTGGTGGTGTTAGTTTGATGTTTGTGAATGTAACATTGGTGGTGTTAGTTTGATGTTTGTAAATGTAACATTGGTGGTGTTAGTTTGATGTTTGTAAATGTAACATTGGTAGTGTTAGTTTGATGTTTGTAAATGTAACATTGATGGTGTTAGTTTGATGTTTGTAAATGTAACATTGGTGGTGTTAGTTTGATGTTTGTGAAAGTAATATTGGTGGTGTTAGTTTGATCTCTGTGAATTTAATATTGGTAGTGTTAGTTTGATGTTTGTAAATGTAATATTGGTGGTGTTAGTTTGATGTTTGTAAATATAATATTGGTGGCTCTTCTAATTTCTTCATTACTGATTATGTCTCATTGTTACGTGATCTCTTTTTTGAAATCCATCCTGTGTGCTGATCCCTTTCTACATCTATGTTTACATTTCTATCTCCTGATATTTCACATGATTAGTAATCACCTGCCAAGACAATACGCACTGGAGATATGTCAGGAACTTCAGGGAATTTAAAATATTTACTTTTCCTCAGTAATTGAAAGCAATTTTAATGTCAGCTACAATATGCTTGTGTATAAGGTTTCAGGTACAGTCAAGTGCCACAGTCTTAAATTTGTATTTGAAACATTCCACAGATGATGATGTACACCAGATCTCATTGTCATTGACAACTTTAAGAAGAGCTGTCTGTGCTCCTGCTAATGACCCACTCATACTTATCCTATCTGAACAGATTCATCTCAAGGCATACTCATAGTGTTTTTTATATCACATTGTTTTTTAAGTCCACAAGATTGCCAATGCATTCTGAGTTGTTTCCAAACCATTATGTTTATCCCATTATTTATTTTCATCCAAAATATGCATTTGTTTCCAAAGAATTATAAAATTATCCACATTTGGTTACTTAAAATTTAACAGTTCTGCCTGAAACTAAATGATCATGCCTTGTGATGAAAGGTAGGCTTGGGTTATTCAGTTTTTATTTCCAGGTGACTGCAGCTTTGTGTTGTTTCTTTTGTTTAAGTTCAGAATATGTTAACCCTCCTCTCAACTCTCAGCTTCCCTACCAACTTTCAGAAAGAGGCTCGGGGTAGTATCATTCTGAAGATTATACCCAGTCTTAGAGTCTACGTGCCACAGTGTGAGGTAACATAACTGTGCCACAGATGTCACCTGTCCATCTGTTGTCATTGGCTTCTCATGGAATGCTTATTTTATCACACATGATTATTGTACCACTTGTTTATTGTTTCTACGCCAGCAGTTATGTGTGTGTACATAATTTATTATTTGCAGCTACATGTTTAGGTTGTTCATTTTTCAACAGAGGTTGGACAACTTTTTTATGTTGCGAGTTACAAAAGAACGAAAATCATCCATATCAAAGCCAAAATGCAATAAAATGTTAGAAGTCGCATATTGCCAGGTAATATATAACAGTCTAGGCACTGCTACATGGGAGCTAAAAAGGTAGAAGAAGAGGCACTGCTACATAGAGTACACTATGACACATTTGGCATTATGTTGCTCCAACCAATTCTTTAAAATGTAAGAATCACAACAATAGCAGTTGTGGTCTAGTATTACCAAGATAACATACTCTCAAGTTATAGCCAACTATGTCTCAGCAAGAAGAAGATGATGAAAACAAGAGTCCAATCAGCCAGTCAAGCTTTATTACAACACTATTACAAACCGATTACAACACTGTTACAACACTATTACAAAATGATTACAAACACTATTACAATACTATTACAAAATGATTACAACACTAATACAAAATGATTACAACACTATTAAACAAGTTCAGGATCTATCAGATCACACTGTCTGTAGTTAATGGAGCACATCAACCCTTAGTTAGGGAAAACTCCACTTCAACCCTACACAAGCATGCACGCACGCACACACACAAAATATATTATTAATGGAGCACATTGATCTAGAGTTAGGGAAAACTCACACACCAAGTCTGTAGTTAATGGAGCACATCGTCCCAGAGTTAAGGAAAACTCCACTTAAGCCACACATGCACACACCATTACTCTAAAAAATAAAACTATCAGTTCCATTAGTTTCAATAGTGAAAAAAGCTGAGCATAAATTGGGCTACTTTTAGTGCAGCAGAGTTGATAGTAAAAGCTAATAATATTTTCTTGTTGTAAAGAAAGCCATAAATGTAGTCACAAATATAACTCCTCTGAAAGTACATCACTAGTCTTTCACAGTTTATAAATAGCCATCAATAGAGTTATAGTTGAAATGATTATTGCTTGTGCTGTTGTTGCTATGTTAATGCTGATGAATAGATCTGTACACACTTTTGTTCAATGTTAATGCAAATGTACGTTAGTGCTGATGCAATAGAAATATGTACACAATTTCGCTCAATGTTAATGCAACATCTATGTTAGTGCTAATGAAATAGATAATTTTTTTCAGGATCTTTTGTTCAATGTTAATGCTACATCTTTGTCAGTTTTTTCCTCTGTGTGCTACACACACACACATAGAGGTAACGATTTCCCTATAATATAGAGATAGGAAGTATTTTAACTAACAAAACTTAGTAGATCATCAGAGGGTGAGGTGGCCAGTGACTAGTAGCATATATATATATATATATATATATATATATATATATATATATATATATATATATATATATATATATATATATAGATAGTTATTGAGAGGTTCTTTCATTGTGTGCAGTTTTAAGGGAGATGGGTTGGAAGTTGGTAGAATATTTTGTGTAGTTAAACCTACATCAACAATGTAAAAGGGAAAAGTTGTGGAACACTCATCAATATTTTCTTCGCACACTATCCTCAACTGTCAAAAATGATGAACAAATTGCATGAAATAGTAATGAGTCAAATGGTCGTGACATTTGGAAAGTCAGTGCTCTTCTTAAAACACTGCACTAACTGGGGATCAATACACAGCACTTTGCACAAGCCACAAGAACTGGCATTTAATGTTATAAGTGCTTCCAGTTCATACCAACAAATATCACATTGATCTGAAAAATACAACAAAAGGGCTGACTTTAACATGTTGGTAATGACCTGAATATTGAAAGGATGGATACATTCCTGTTGGCAATGACCTGAATATTGAAGGATGAATACATTCCTGTTGTAATGACCTGAATATTGAAGGAATGAGTACATTCCACGTGGGATAAAGTTCTTATTAAATGACATGTTTTTTTTTGGTGTATTTCAAGTTTCAGTAATTACTATCACTTATAATTGCTAAAATCTACACAGATAATATTGCAGAATAGTGAGATAAGCACAAATATCCAATTATATTAAATATTCAATACTATGCATAGCCACAAGATTAGCTGCAAAGAACATTACAGAAAGACAAGACAAACTATGACGTTTCGGCATAAGCTTTTATCATCATCATCATCACTGAGTGCCGTCTCCGCATCGAAGGTTGGCTACCATGGAGCACCATTCCACTCTGTCTCTTGCTTTCATGGTGCTGATTGTCATAGGCTGACTTGTCCATCTTTTGATGTTACTCGTCCATGTTAGTCCTTGTCTACCTCTGCCTCTTTTACCTTGTATTTTCCCCTCTAATATTACTTTTAGTAGGCTGTTGTGTCTTTTAACATGGCCAAAAAATTTCATTTGTCTTGTTCTAATTGTGTTTAGTAGTTCTCTTTTCAATTTTAGTTGTTTTAAAACTTCATCGTTTGTTTTCTTTTCTTTCCATCCAATTCTACCTATTCTTCTATAAATCTACATTTCAAAGGCTTCAATTTTCTGTTCTGTTTTCTGTCTAATGTCTACGTTTCTGCACCATACAGGAATATTGAGAAGATGTAACATTTCCTATTCTTAGTTTTAACCCTGGTGTTATTTGTTTGATGTTAGTATATTTTTCATGGCATTAAAATTACTTTTTGCCATACCTATTCTTTTGTTTATTTCAGATGTACATTTTCCATCACTGGTTATAGTATGTCCCAGGTAGTTGTAGCTCTGAACTGTCTCCAGATGTATTCCTTCAACTTTGATATTTAATTGTAGGTCTTTCTTTAGAATTGTCTTTGTTTATGATCACAGTTTTAGTCTTTTTAATATTCGTATCTAGTCCATATTTTTTGCTTCTCATGTTTATTACATTAAGTAATTGTTGTTGATCTTTAGGATATTCTGCTAGTACAGTATCATCAGCATATCTTAGGTTATTGTTTATCTGTCCATTAATGTTTAGGCCCTGGCATCTCAAAAAAGCCTTTATTAGGTGTAAAAACAAATCAATCCAAGCCAGAAAACACAACACAGATCTAAACAATAGCAGAAGCAGACACCGTTTACTGTTTTGGATTTATTTGTTTAATTTAATTAGTCTGTTTGTTATACCTGATGAAGGCTTTTGTCAAAACGTTGTAGTATTAGTTTAGATGTCCCATGTTTACTTTACATAGCAGAAGAATGTTCACAGATAACAGACATGTTGTAAGTCAGTTGCAGTGGTAGCACCAAGTTAGGAGATAAAAATGTTGCCATCTAGTACCTGTCAATCTTTGAGGTGAAGACACTAGTCACTTTTTATCATGTCACTAAAGATGTCAAAATACCAGCTAATCACTTGTTTCTCTCACTTGTACTACTTGTATTTAGCTGTTTTGTTTATTTTGTGTTCACATTTTATTCTTTTCTTGTTGTGCAGTGAGAATGTTTACATTGCAGCTGGATATAAATAAATATTTAGTTTTCTAAATAGAGACAGCTCAACCTATGTGAGTAGTAGGACAATGGTGTGTTAACACACTCAATGAAGGTACATGCACTGAAATGTAACCAGATTTGTTTAAATATCATATTAATTATAGCTTAAAAAGGGGAGTTCATGTAAAAGTCACAATCATTTCATGTTTGCACATACTCTCGCAGTTCTTGTTTTTGCACAGAGGTACACTTTGCTCAATGTTTATATGTTCTCACTAATGATTTTTATTTTTAAAGCTACAAGATCTACTTAATGTTGATGCTTCTTATCCAGGTCAATGAGTAGCACAAAGGAATGTAGGATAGAACATATTGGTAGGGTCACATAGTACTTTCTCAAAAAAGTCTGTTGTGAATTTGAAGTGTTTGTAGGATACGCAGACCTTGATAAAGACACAATGTTTTCTCAGAAAAAACTTTTAAAAATTAGCAAGTTGTAGTGACCTAGGTAAACTTGTATAAGTCCATCATTAGAAAGATCTGTCATGAAAGCTGGATTTAAAGAAACAACAGATAAAATGGTTTGGCCATGTGACAAGGCAGAAAGATAAAAACACAACACAGCGAGTCTTCAATAAATGTTGCGAGAACACCAGACCCAAGGGCTGACCACAAAAAGATGGATTGATGGAATATTGGAAACATAACAGCAGCAGAGGCCAACAGGTTATTTATGAAATTAATTATAGTTAAATTGATTTCTCTTTAGGACATATCAGAAATGTCACTTTTTTGTACTGCTACTTTAGTCTTCTAATGCAGTTTTTTTTTGTATGTGGTGTTTATTTTAAAAAGTATAAAACATAATGTTTTTAGCTTCTCCTGTCTTTAGTTCTGCTTATTGAGTCAATCATTTAAATATGGTTTTGTTTGTAATGTTACCAGATGAATAAGACAGCTGTGCTAGCGTACTTGTGACATTTCTATGAGCACATGTTGCCAAGTACGATTTTTGTTTAGCTTTCTAATTGCTTGACAAATGGTGCAGAAACTGGAAAGAGTAAAAATGCTAAGTAATGAAGACTACTAAATGAGATTCTTTCTTCTTCATTAATTGTAGAAATATCATATAGACAGAACAGAACAGAACACAAGTGTCAGTTTTTCAAAAGAAGATCAAAGCACACATTTCTGACAACATCATGCCACATTAATATTGTAATGACATTGTTTCAAGTAAAGCACGTGCACACACCTGAACACACTTAGTCCTTTCAGTGATTTATAAGGATAATATAGAAATAAGTGTTAACAATAAAGTTATACAAATTAACACAATGCTTAGATGACATAAGCTGAAATCTGAAGGCAATAACTGAAGATATAACTGAAATTGGAAGATGTAACTGAAAACCCCAAAAATAGTTGAAACCAACATGTACAACATATAAAATGAAATAAGGAGAAATAAGTTGAAATTGACAGTTGGAAGATATAAAGTTAAAATCATCTTATTTAATCACTTAGAACAATACATACAATGAAGCTTGTGTTACATAATACGTGTTGTTTTTATGTATGTGTAAACATATATTTTCATTTATGTTGTGTGTGTGCATGCATGCATGTGATGTCCATATATGTATATAAGTAGAAAAGCAGACAAGTAACAAAAAGCTATCACAAGTAAATATATTTTATTTAAATATGTTCATAAAGCATGGAAGATAACCAAATCAATTTATGTCATTTTTGTTAACAGTTTCACATTTAAGTGTATTTAACTCTCCCACCTGTTATGCCTTACCTTGCATTTTGCTTTGTTGAAACATTAAAATTGATTAATTTTGTATTAAGAAATATTGTTGCTTGTACAGATTAATTATAAGTTATCCAAGTATATGTTTTTATTAAAATAGGTTATTTATCAGTTTCCTTAAAATACCCTTTTGTCCATTTTGGTTTAAGTTGTTTTACTACCCTGATTGCTTCTTTTCCTAGACTTTCTCCACAAAGTTTCCTTAACTTGTTCTTTCTCATTTTGTTCATGCATTGTTTATTCTTGTCTTAGTGTTCATATTAGTTGTTTTCAGCCATTTTATTCTTATCTTGGCTTAGTCTCCACATAGTGGTTTTCAGCCAGTTTATTATTATCTTGGCTAAGTGTCCACATTAGTGGTTTTCAACCAATTTATTATTATCTTGGCTAAGTGTCCACATTAGTGGTTTTCAACCAGTTTATTCTTTTTGTGATCCGGTTTATGGTTTCACTAACCTCCTCTGACCACCAAGTTCTGCTGTACAAATGCAGTGGTAACTCCTCCAAGAGAAACCAGAATCAAATATTAACTTTTATTCACAAAATAAAGATGCAAACTCTGCTGAATGGATCTATTTGATTCAAATATAAAACTATCACCAAACATTGCAACATTGGACTATCTGCCTGGATTTTGTACCATCTAATGTATCAGATAAAATATTTATCTGTTTTACTTATTTACATGTTTATCCATGGACTCTCTGTCTCGATTTCATGCCATATATAATGTATCAGATATAGTGTTTATCTATGTGTGTTCTCAAGTCATGTCTGCTTAAGTAAATACATGCCCATCAATTTATCTTTATTTGTCTCCATTACGACCTGTGGTTTACATTACAGTTTAAATCTTATCTGCTTGCTATACTAATTTTAATTATAAAAAACTTAATAAATTATCTGTATTTGGTGACATTTTTATTAAACATTTCATATGTGAAGTATTGTTATGATTTGTATCAGTTTTATTTAGATCATATTGTTCCCTGTCTAAGATGGATTGTGAAGGTACTTTGCTAGCCGTCAACCCATATGTTTGATGACTCATCTGTTTTCCTTCACCTCTTCTTCAGATATATGTCAGAACATTATTTAATTATGACCCCCGAGATGATGATCTCATTCCTTGCTCCCAAGCTGGAATTCCCTTTAAAGTTGGAGATATCCTACGGGTGAGTTAGGAGTGTGTACGCGTGTCACAGAATCTTATGTATATTTTTATGAAAACATTGTATTGTAAGAAGTTTTTAAAGTATATGTTTCAATCTGGGGTGTGGCATCACTGTAACATTTTGTTTAAATGCTAGAGTGAAGTACCTAAAATACACAGTTCACTACCCAGGTTGAGTAATCAAATTTTTACCCTTTTCTTAAGGTATGTGACATGGAGTGCCAAGTCCATCAGATATGTCAATTGTATGTTATGTGTTCTGTTTGAGCATGTACAAGTACACTTGAAGGTTTAAAACTGAAACATTCAGGCTGGATGTCTGGACTTGTCAAAATTAACAAAATAATTAATTTCCTGCCATCACATTTTTTAAATTGATTTTCTGAAATTGCAACACAGACCCTTATTTATGCTGCAGAGTTGCATGCCCCTGTGCTAATGAACACTGTCCATGAATATGAACTAGAGCAAGCCATTAGCTAAGGTAGTAGTTGACCCATAATATAAGCTATGAGAGGATGACAATCTTTGATTAGTCACAACATTTTGTATGTGAGGCAACTTTTCTCATATTAAGTAAACATTCCCTCCTTGCCTTGATAGGTGTGTGGAGAAAATGGTGTTAATGACCTTCCTTGACCCAGTACATTGTTGGATGATGTGGTTGATATCATGCCAGCCCACCTTTACTTCCCATAAAAATCTTAATACCCAATTTTAGTGGCTGGATGAACCCTAGGGACCTTTTAACATGAAAAAAAATCCACCACTTCTGGGATTCAAACCTGGGCCCTTCTGATCAGGAAGCAAACACACTAATGACTCGGGCACGGAGGCTCCTATTATAGAGGCTCACATTAGCTTTCTCGTATCAACAAGACAAGTCATCTACCCATTTCCTTCACAGTTTTATTGGCTAGAGTTCTCCCACCCTACAGTCAGTAGCTATAATACTTGACATATCATTTTGGAATAAGGATTTCAGAATAATGAGTTTGTTTGTAGCTTTCCTTTTTCGATACAGAGAAACATTTGACCCAAGAAAGGCAATTATCATTGATACTATGATATTGGCTATTTATGAGCATGAATATCTATATGACGTACTAATTACCTCAGAGATTGTTATCAGCAAAAATATTTTCAGTAGTCACTATTTTATTGTATTAATGTTGATATAATCTCATCTCAATTTCAAGTAAATGCAATGTCTCCATTTCAAAATGAGTATAATAAATATTATTTCCTTTTCAAACAATCGCCATCTCTAAATCAATTGATGATAATATAATCTCTATATCAAGTTAGTTCCTCTCAGGCCAAAGACAGCACAAAGGGCAGAAATCACAATTCTCAGTGTCTGATGATTCACTGTTAGGCCTTGTTTTGTTCTTCTTTTCAGCCACCTCCGTTAACTGTTCTTCTTCTGGTTTCTTTGGTCTTCCCTGTTTCTCTTGCCGCTTTGTGCCCACATGAAGGCCTGGTACAGAAGTCTTTCTATTATCCATTCTGAGCTCATGACAAATTTACTTCCAACGTCTTCTCCATGTATAAAAAAGTAAAGTAAAGCACTCCCGTCACGCCAAGTGGCATATAGGGAATATGGTGTTAGTGACCATAAATTTTACAGACCTTCAGCACATGATTTTTGGGGTAATGTGGTTGGTATTATGCCCGTGCCGCTTTACTTTCCCAGAAAAAATCCAGTACCCATTTAAGGCTGGGTGAACCCTACCCCTTGTCCTTTGTAGTCCAGTTCACTAACCACTGAGCTATGATCGATACTAATTCTTGTTTGGTTTATTCTCTTATAGTTTCATTTGGAGCATAGTTTCTCCAATTTATGCTTAGCAGTCTTCTGAGGAATTTATTTTTAAAGGCAATTAGTCTCTTTTGTAGCATGTAAGTGTATTTCCAGTTCTTGAATCCATATATAAGCACAGAAGTCATACAAGATTTGAACAGCATAAGTTTCATGTGCTTGATAAGTATTTTTAATTTCTAGATACTTGTAAGTTTGTTAAAAGCACATGATGTCAATGAGAAATGGGTCATACTTTCAAACGTACTTTTATCCCATGACATTTTGCATATAATATATCAAATTGATATATCAAATTAATATAATGAAATTCCCACATCTTTCAATATAATATGAACTGCATAGAATTTAAAATAATTTAAATTATCATTCATTTAGAATTTGTCAGCCACATGTATTTTGAATATAATATCATCCCCATATAGATTATCAGCAAAGATGACTCCGACTGGTGGCAGGCCAAGAAATGGGAAAGCAAAAACTCAGGACCAGCAGGCCTTATACCTTCTCCTGAACTGCAGGAGTGGAGGACAGCATGCGCAGCTATAGAGCAAGCTAGCATGAACACGCAGGTTTGTAGACCTTGCTCATCTTGGAGATTGATATAATTGCTATAACCTAATGCATACATCACATCTAGGGTTACCTGATATCAGAATTTCACCAAATATA
This sequence comes from Megaustenia siamemsis, assembly GCA_032433765.1. Taxonomy (NCBI): domain Eukaryota; kingdom Metazoa; phylum Mollusca; class Gastropoda; order Stylommatophora; family Ariophantidae; genus Megaustenia; species Megaustenia siamemsis. The sequence goes on along the minus strand of JAVIAB010000108.1, from coordinate 42,898,117 downwards.
ACCTGCTTTTAAAGTGTGTGTAATATGAGTCCAGCCAGATTTGGTTGGAATAATTGTTTTGCTAAATCACATTCTTGTCTGTGCTGATTTGTCTGTTTGATGACTATATTTATCCTACATTTTCTCTGTTGAAATGCATGAACAAAATGCATGTTTTAGATCACTGTTTAATTTATTTTCTCCCTGTTATTTCTGGGTTTCTTTTGGTTGTTTTTTTTAATGTGGGGCAGCCACAGCGTGTGAAACTGCTTGTCTAGTAAATATGTTAATGGTCAACAGATAATATTCTCCACCATAACCAGCCATCATCTAAAGAGAGTTGTAAGTCTGGCCCACACTTTGCATTGGCTGCTCTCCACCAGGTTCTCCTTGCTTAGACTATCATTTGTCTGGATCTCTTCTGAGGACCTGGCTTACTTCTAGCACCTTACTGTGTATACTTTGTGCATGTTCTCATGCTGACTTGTCGGCAGTTCTTCCCAGCTGATATTGTTTAGTGCATACAAGTTTTAAAGGCACTTACATAATCTGTATATCTATAAGTTTTATAGTGACCTACATGATCTGTGTATCTATAAGTTTAAAGGCACTTACATGATCTGTGTATCTATAAGTTTAAAATGACCTACATGATCTGTGTATAAGTTTTAAAGTCACCTACATGATCTATGTATCTATAAGTTTTAAAGCAACCTACATGATCTGTGAATCTATAAGTTTTACAACAACCTACATGATCTGTGCATCTATAAGTTTTAAAGCAACCTACATGATCTGTGTATCTATAAGTTTTAAAGCAACCTACATGATCTGTGTATCTATAAGTTTTAAAGTCACCTACATGATCTATGTATCTATAAGTTTTAAAGCAACCTACATGATCTGTGTATCTATAAGTTTTACAACAACCTACATGATCTGTGCATCTATAAGTTTTAAAGTCACCTACATGATCTATGTATCTATAAGTTTTAAAGCAACCTACATGATCTGTGAATCTATAAGTTTTACAACAACCTACATGATCTGTGCATCTATAAGTTTTAAAGCAACCTACATGATCTGTGTATCTATAAGTTTTACAACAACCTACATGATCTGTGCATCTATAAGTTTTACAACAACCTACATGATCTGTGCATCTGTAAGTTTTACAACAACCTACATGATCTATGTATCTATAAGTTTTAAAGGCACTTACATGATCTGTGTATCTATAAGTTTTACAATGACCTACATAATTTGTGTATCTATAAGTTTTAAAGCAACATACATGATCTGTGTATCTATAAGTTTACAACAACCTACATGATCTGTGTATCTATAAGTTTTAAAGCAACCTACATGATCTGTGTATCTATAAGTTTTAAAGCAACCTACATGATCTGTACATCTATAAGTTTTACAACAACTACATGATCTATGTATCTATAATTTTAAAGTGACCTACATGATCTATGTATCTATAAGTTTTAAAGGCACTTACATGATCTGTGTATCTATAAGTTTTAAAACAACCTACATGATCTGTGCATCTATAGGTTTTAAAGGCATCTACATGATGGGTATACACATAATCTATGTATCTATAAATTTTTAAGTAACCTACATGATATATTAAGCTGTAAGTTTTAAAGGCACCTACATGAGTTGTGTAGCTATAAGTTTTAAAGTCACGTAAATGATCTGTGTATCTATAAAATTTTAAGTCACCTACATGATCTGTGCATCTATAAGTTTTAAAGTCACCTACATTATCATTGTCGCTATAAGTTTTAAAGTCACCTACATGGTATAGATCAGCTATGATTTACTTACATAGTGTAACTATTTTTCAGCAAATTGTTCCTGGTTTGCTCGCAAAAAGAAAGACAAGTACCTGGCCAAACATAATGCTGTCTTTGACCAGTTGGACTTGGTCACATACGAGGAAGTAGTCAGGTTGCCACAGTTCAAGAGAAAAACCCTAGTCCTCCTTGGAGCTCATGGAGTTGGCAGGAGACATATAAAAAATACTCTTATCACCGGACATCCTGACAGATTCGCCTATCCAATACCACGTAATGATCTATATTTCTGGATATTTTTTTTCTCCGTTTGTTACACCCGCATTATGCATCACCCTTGTACACATCATACTCATGTCTTACTTAAATTGTCAGTCTAGTCTAGTTGACGGTTCATCTTCATTACACAATATACAATTTATAGTGATTTTCTTCATAGTACGTTTCCCAGTATGAAGCACTTACTACACCACACACTAGCAAAAGCACTAAAGATATCTTCAGCTCAGTTGCACAAATTCAGTTGCACTGGCGATATATGAGTTATAAAGAAATTTACTAGTTCATGTTTGCTCTCATAAAGCCGCAAATTCAACTGTATGTCAAGATTTCTTTTACATTATTGTTGATGATATGTCATGGGTGCTTATTTTCTTCCATGAACACATATCTGTGTGTTCTGTGCTTTTAGGAACTTAAACCCCAATTACTGCATGTATGGGCTTCAAACTAAGGGCCTTTGGAGATTGGATATACACCCTGACCTCAATGCTACTGCAACACCTCACACTTAGTTTCTTCAAATTACATACTCACCTGTAGTTCAAAAGTACCTGGTACAGATGCCAAGTGATCAAGGTTTTTTAGTAACCCCTAATCTCTATATTATTGAGTACCTAGTCCCATCTGAGATGAATGATTATATAGTAGTCCCATTTGTTTAAAATGTACATGTTAAAGAACCTGTGTTTGTTCAAATGTGAGAAAGCAGGCTGTATGTCGCTGCCTTACCTCTACATCTATACAGTAAGGTTTCCTTGCACCTCTCAAAGCCTATAAGGAATATGGTTAGTGGCCATATTTTTTATTAACTGCACATTTGATGGGTGATGTCGTTGATGCCAGCCAACCCAACTTTCTCAGAAACAATCTCTGGTACCCATTTTCAGAGGCTAACTGAAGCCTAGGGTTTGTCAGTGTGAAAAATAAATAGCCATATTTGGGATTTGAACTTTTTTGTCAGTAGTGAATGCACTAACCACTCAACCACTATGACTTAATTAACCTATACATACATTTTTTTAAATATATTAACCCACTTTCTGAAAACACCTCAATGAACACCCACTAGTGCTACAGAGGAGTTTGTGCTGAGATCTACTTATGTAGTCAGAGAATAGAAGTTCTAATGGACAGTGTCTGAGCACAAGATCTATCTTTGTAATCAAGGAATAGGTAGGAGTCTTAATGGATAGTGCCTGAGTACAGGATCTGTTTTTGTAGTCAGAGAATAGATAGGAGTCTTAATGGATAGTGCCTGAGTACAGGATCTGTTTTGTAGTCAGAGAATAGATAGGAGTCTTAATGGATAGTGCTGAGAACAGGATCTGTTTTTGTAGTCAGAGAATAGATAGGAGTCTTAATGGATAGTGCCTGAGTACAGGATCTGTTTTTGTAGCAGAGATAGATAGGAGTCTTAATGGATAGTGCCTGAGTACAGGATCTGTTTTTGTAAGTCAGAGAATAGATAGGAGTCTTAATGGATAGTGCCTGAGTACAGGATCTGTTTTGTAGTCAGAGAATAGATAGGAGTCTTAATGGATAGTGCCTGAGTACAGGATCTGTTTTGTAGTCAGAGAATAGATAGGAGTCTTAAGGATAGTGCCTGAGTACAGGATCTGTTTTTGTAGTCAGAGAATAGATAGGAGTCTTAATGGATGTGCCTGAGTACAGGATCTGTTTTTGTAGTCAGAGAATAGATAGGAGTCTTAATGGATAGTGCCTGAGTACAGGATCTGTTTTTGTAGTCAGAGAATAGATAGGAGTCTTAATGGATAGTGCCTGCGTACAGGATCTGTTTTTGTAGTCAGAGAATAGATAGGAGTCTTAATGGATAGTTCCTGAGTACAGGATCTGTTTTTGTAGTCAGAGAATAGATAGGAGTCTTAATGGATAGTGCCTGAGTACAGGATCTGTTTGTAGTCAGAGAATAGATAGGAGTCTTAATGGATAGTGCCTGAGTACAGGATCTGTTTTTGTAGTCAGAGAATAGATAGGAGTCTTAAGGATAGTGCCTGAGTACAGGATCTGTTTTTGTAGTCAGAGAATAGATAGGAGCTAAGTGGACAATGTCTGAATACAAGATCTATCTTTGTAGTCAAAGCATAGATAGGAGTTCTAATGGACAGTGTCTTGGTCCAATGCAAGAGAGAAAACATTGAATTTAAAAGCTGTTGCAAATTAGTATAGAGTAAATTAGTACTTTGTAAGAATATTTTGTTCACAGATACAACACGACCATCTCGCAGTGATGAGGAAGATGGCAAAAAACTATTTCTTTGTGACTCATGAGTCCATGATGCGACATTGCAAACAACGAATACCTTGAGTATGGTACTCATGAGGATGCAATGTATGGGACCAAGATGGAAACAATACGAAACATTCATACCAGAAATTGATGGCTATACTGGATGTGGAGCCACAGGTTTGTTATGTGTGTGTTGACATATATGTGGTGGTGTGTGTTGCTGTTTAGGAATGCGTGTGTTTTGTAGAAAAATAAACTCCCAAAAAATTATTATAATTTGTTTGGGGAGTGTCAAGGAGTGTGAACATCACATGGTATGACAAATTCAGAAATGAAGATATCGGGGAACGAAGAAAAACAAAGGTCAATCAAGCAACTGATTATGGAAATGGATTGGACATTTTTGAAGAAAACCTGATGCCAGCATAACTAGACAGGCATTGTAATAAAAACCCACAGGGGAAGAGAAGTCTGATAGGCCCAGGAATACACAGAGAAATAAATCTAGGAAACCTCAAGGATATTGGCATATACTGGAGACAAGTAGAGAAAATATCCTAGAGACCTTGTGGTCTATGTTCAAATAAGGGATTTAAATTACTTAGATTGATTTGCTGTCATGTGGTGACTATATATTTGAAAGTATCAATCAGCCATGAGTGCAGGCTACATATTGGTGTGTTTTCTTATCACAACCTCTTCTCTTTTCTCTCATTCTCACAGATGTCTTTTTGATTATCCTTATCCTTTATTGTTTTCTCTCAATATCATTCACCCAATCTCTCCATTTTTTCTCTGAATTTTTCTCTCAATCTCTACCTATTTCTTATAACTCTTTCTGACTATTTGTATCTTTCTACCCTTTCTCTAAAATCATTCTCTCAAATCTTTCTTTAATCTCTCTTGTTAGTTTATCAGTTTTCTTTGTTTCTTCAAAATTCTGTCAAATCTCTGTCTCTATTTTGCTATAGCTCCTTCTTTTAGTGTCATTTTCCCAATATCTTTCTCTATATCTCTTTCTATCAGTGTCATTCTCCCAATATCTGTCTCTTATTCTTTATCTACATATCTTTCTATCAGTGTCATTCTCCCAGTACCTTTGTCTCTAATTCTTTATCTATTTTCTCTTTCTTCTCAGTGTCATTCACCCAATATATTGTCTCTAATTCTTTCTCTATTTTCTTTTTCTCTAATTATTTTTCTATATTTGTTTATCTCAATATCTTTTAAATCTCTTTCTTTCAAATCACTTCCCTATATATTTCTTTCTCTCATTATCATTCTCTCAAACACCTATCACTTTCTCACACTATTTTTCCCATTCTCGTTTTCTCTTCTTGTATTATATCTTGTATTTTCCTCCACCTTTTTTCCTGTCTCCACTTTTCCACATACACACCGTTTTCTAATTAGTTACCAAAAAAAAAGTCTGAAAATATTGAAATAGAAAAGAAAAGACATTGATAAAGACATGGCATTTATAAATCATCATTTGTATTTGTTTTGTATTAGAAGTATTCATTAATTTAGTGTATTTTACATTGTTGTATAAATAAAAACAATAGCTATCATATTTCTATGTGTGGAAACATCTATAGCTCAGAGATGTACTGTTATATCAGTAGGTAGAACATTATATTATTTTGTTGTTATTTTCTGATAACAATTGTTAATGTTCTTGTAGTAGTTTTCAGTTTATGTTTTGTGTCATTGATATACATGATTCTCCAATAATGAATATATGTCTTATAAGGCCTCATCTTCTGATCCCAGGCCATCAAAGTCTTACGCACCGGGGTGTTCACTCCCATCATAGTTTTTATTGCAGCTCCCACACTACCAGCGCTGCAGGAGGTACCACTTGGCCACCAGCACTGTTGCTGTAGCAATGTCACTGCCTGCATGAATGTTCTAGTCTTATTTGTGCCAGCTTTGTGTGACTTTCTTTGTGTGCCACCCTTAGTATCTTTGACAGTGAAATAGATGTTCACATACACCTTCCAGCAGTCACAAGAAGATGCCAGTCCTCTTGTTGATTCCTGTTAACTGTAGCCTGTTGGAAGTTAATGTTTCATGATTTTATGATCATTCACAACACTTTTGCTAGGACATTGTTTCCAGATTATTTTGACTGTAACAAATTTCAGTGAGGCACCTTCATAATCTTATTAACCCACATTCAGATATAATTATTTGAACTCTCTCACAAAATAATGTATATGTAGTGGTGATTGTAAGGAACATAAATATAATAAATATGATTGCCGATACACAGAGTGAGCTGTAACAATATGTTTGTGTAACAAACCACTCTTGTGTTATGGCAAGCACAACTAAAGGATACAAGAACTAAAAAACATTGGGAGCAGATCACTCTAGCTAACACTGTAGGTGCATTTACCACTTCAAAAACACTGTAGGAATGTTAATTACAAGCACAGTATTTTCACTTTTCAGTCCCACTATACGTAATCTCAGCTTACTGTCCATGCACTCAATGTCCCATTTCAACTTGTGTTCATTAATCCTAATTTAATTTGAAAGCTGCTGTATCAATGAAACAAGGACCACCACACCTGCCTAATGCAGATATTATTTCTATGACAGTTTTCCCTTGACATTTACAATAGCCCAGGAACATATTTAGCACAGGCAACAGAAATAAAATAAAACTGAAACAGATCATTCATGCACCAAGAACTTGTTTTTGTTGTCTTTGGCTTTAAATGTTTCATTTTGTAGTAAAAAAAAAATGACAAATTATATTATGTTTTTACTTTATTCTGTTGTGTGCATATGTTTAGCCTTACACTGCATTTCCAAGTTTTCACTTTCAAGCCCATGTTGTTTTGATTCTTTGTTTTTTTTTTTTAGTTTGATCTATTTAATCAATATGATTGTTGGTATGATCTATTTAATCATATGATTGTATGAGTATGATCTATTTAATCAATATGATTGTATGAGTATGATATTATTTAATCAATATGATTGTATGAGTATGATCTTATTTAATCCATGTGGTTGTGTCATTTGATGTTTGAAACCTGTCATCACAGCATGCTATACAATTGTTGTGCTGCTGTTATTGCTATTGTTATGCATATTGTTGCAGGCACTCAAAGTGCTGCGGGCTTCAGATTATGCCCCTTTGTTGTGTTTATAGCAGCGCCTAAACCCGAAGACTGCGCGAAACTGTAAAAAACATCAGCGTAAGTAAACTTAAGCAACTATATCTGACGTTGCATTCTCATATTTGTTTTGTTTTTACTTTGGGGATATTTGATCATCTAAACAAGAGTTTGTGTCAATCTTTATAACAAGAAGATTGGGAAATACATAGGTCATGTGCTAAAATGAATTCCCATCAGGCATTCATGTGAAAACTATCTCATAAAAGAAAGCCAAGTGACCAAGAGGTCACTATGTAGAACAATTACTAGAGAGGTTCAACTATGGGACTAAGAAAGAACCAAGACCTACAAAAACGTGCAGAAATTCGTAAATTGCGAGAACAATTACTTCCACTCTATATGTGGTCTTCAGCTCAAGGGATAATGAAAGAATATTTGATCAACCATAATTCAAGTAAAATCTATCTATTGACCTTTCGAGCCGTAACCGGCCATAGGGCGTAGACCAAGATACACCTTCTCCTATATGAATTTTGTTCTAGCAGTTTTCTTTTAAAGATATTTTATCAAATCTCGCCATCTGTCTCTGTTCTGTGCAAGCAGTTCTATCTCATTGATGGAGCCGATTCCTGCTGCTTTGCCTCTCTCATCAATGTTCTTCTCAGTGTCTCCCTGGGTCTTCTCTTTCTTCTTTACCTGTTGTTTCCATATGAGGGCTTGCTTTGCTATTCGATTATTATCTCTTCTCATCACATGTCCAACGTGACCATCGTCTTTTCTTTATTACTGAAGATATTAGTGGTTGATTGGCGATTTCTCTAATTTCCTCGTTTGTTTTGAATCGTTCCATTCTATACCAAGTATTTTCCTTAGACATTTATTTTCGAATGCGTTCAACTTTGTTTCTATATCTCTTGTTGTTTTCCAGCTTCACACGATACGTAAGGTTGATAGTACATTTGATTTGAATAGCTAAGTTTTGTGTTTGTGCTAATGAGTTTGATTTCCACAACTTTCAAGGCTTCTGAAAGACATTGCTGCTTTAGCCAGTCTGATTCTAA